>ML682033.1:1435481-1522565 GCA_007922195.1 Podocnemis expansa
GACAGGCAGACCCTGCAGACAGACAGGCACACTTTGCACAGGCAGACAAGCAGACCAGGGCTGCAGACAGACGTCACAGATGCCTGCAGTCAGGCACATTGCAGAAAGACAGGCAGACCCTGCAGACAGCCAGACACATCTGGCACGGACAGACAGACATGGGCTACAGACAGACATCACCGACACAGTCAGGCACGCTTCAGAAAGACAGGCACACCCCACAGACAACCAGACACGCTTAGCAGAAACAGACAGAGCAGGGATGCAGCCAGGCACACTTCGGAAGGACAGGCAGACCCTGCAGACAGCCAGACACAGCTTGCAGAGACAGTCAGACAAACCAGGGCTATAGTCAGGCATCACAGATGCTTGCAGTCAGGCACATTGCAGAAAGACAGGCAGACATGCACTGCAGACAATCAGACAGGCATCGCAAACATAGTCAAGCACATTGCAGAAAGACCCGCACTGCAGGAAAGAAGACAGGGATTGCAGGAAGACAGGTAGGCTTTGCTGATAAACAGGCAGACACTGCAGGCAGCTGTTGTAGATGGGCAGGCCGGTTAGTTGAGAAAGTCCGGCCTTCCCGGCTGTTTTGTGCTGTCTCTAGCCTCTAGGCAATTGCAGGGTGAGGACAGAATTGCACCCATGTCCGCCTGCACAGATGGGGTGGGGAATCACAGTCACATGCTGAGACCCAGTCCCAGCAGTTCCCGGCAGGCTGAACTCTGCTCCATCCCTGGGTTGAGGTATGGGTGGCGTGTCTGCCAGGAGCCCCAGCAATAGAGTGAGGACCTGCCTGGCACTGGACAGCAAGGAAGCAGATAAAAAAATGAACGATACAAACAGGGCTTTGTCCCTTACAATCTTTTGTCACCATCATCCATTGCTGGTTTGGGGCTGCTTCCAATGGCATCTCATTTTTCACATCTGTTACTGCAGACATTAGAGAAGAGAAGCCTTGTTGGACCATCACGCCTCTCTTCCCTTGGCCACTGTTGGACTGCCCCTTACGCTGCATTGAAAGTGTCTTGCCTAAGATCACTACAGCGGAGTCCTTTTTGTTCAGCATTTGTACAGTGCTTAGCATAATAGGGGTCTGGTCCTTGCATGGGTCGTTATGCGTTACTGTAGCACAAATAAAATGATCCTTTGCAAAGTTCCAGTAATAGGGTTTCTTCCATATCCCTTGGTAGACTATTCCACAGCTTCATGCCCCTCACCATCAGAATGATATTTAGCTTGACTTTTCCCTTTCTTAATTTCATCTCATTCCTCTACACGCTGGTACCAAACTAAATAATTCTTCTCCCTCCCTTATTGTCACTTAGCCAAGTTAAACAATAAAGCAAGGAGTCCTGCAGCACTTAGAGTAGCAGATGTATTTATTGCATGAGTTTTTGTGGGAGAAAATCCCACTTCATCAGATGCTTTGAAGACAGGGGAGCTTCCAGAAAGGGAGGAAATAATTCCCTGCATTTATTTCCTCCCGTTCTATAAAGTCTAAAGCTATCAGATGCCAAAGCCTGGAAAAGAGGACAGGAAAGTACAAAAAGGAGGGCATTGGAGGACACATGGAGCAAATGTAGTATTAATATAATATTCATCTGTTTTTAGGGGACCTGGAACACTTTCCCCTAAAAATAAGGTATTCTGTGGCATTCCAGCATACTTTAACCCCTATAAGTAAAAAGCCAGACAAAGTCTTGTATTTTAAAGTGCCTGCCAGATGGAAGACATGAAGGTAAAAAGGAAGACATGTCCTCCTTTTGCCTGACATCTGGTAACCCTAGTAAAGTCCCACCATCTTCAAAGCATCTGATGAAGCTGGATTTTCTCCTACAAAAGTTCATACAATAAATAAGTTTGTTACTCTTTAAGGGCCACAGGACTCCTTGTTTCTTTTACTGAACTAGACTAACATGGTTGCCCCTCTGGAACTTGGCAACATCCAAGTTAAACAAACTCAGTTTTTTTATTCTTTGCAGAGAAGTCAGATTCTCCCATGCCAAGTTCTTTCTTTCTTTCTTTCTTTTTTTTACTGGTCTTCCCTAAATTCCCTGCAATTTTTGAGTATCATTAATAATATTAATAATTTGTGTTTCTGTTGGCCTTAGGAGCCCTAGTCATGGACTAGGACCCCATTGTGCTAGGCACTGTACAAAAAGGACAGTTCCTACCCTACTTCAAGGAATTTACAGTCTCTTTCTGATAATGTGATGCCTAGAAGCGAATGAATTATTTTAGATAGTGTTGGTCCCTGGCCCTTTAGAGAAGGCCTTTTTACTTTCCTGCTCTTGGCTGTCATCTTCTCAGGAGTCCAACTCAACTTGAGCTCTTTTCTTGTGACCATGTGGAGACACATGCAGAAGTTACTATGCACTAACTAATGGATCCTGTGGCGTTATCGACTGATGTTATGAATCTTGCTTCTGTGATGACCTGGGATTGTGACCTAGGCTGAAGGTACCTGTAGGGAAGCTGTCTTGCAAACTGCTTTGTGGTGTGAGGAAGGATTTGGACGGGTAATAGGAGTACACGTTCAAAAGGAAAAAGTTTGCTTTGCAGCTCCATGCTGTTGGGAAGCAGCTGCCAGAAGGACCGTCTAGTAAGGAGGCAGTGGAGTTAGTGGTAGGCCCCCTTACAGGGAGAAAGGGGTTGCAGGGTGGGTCCTGCATTTCAGACTCTGCCTGGAGTCTCAAGGAGGGGCAAGAATACAGTGAAGCTTTCCCACAGTTGAACTGTATCAATAATGCAACACTTTAGCAGACGCACCCATGGCTCTCGCTTCTCTGAAAGTGGACAGGGAATAGTAGTGGGATCTGCTCTGTCACACTTTCAGAGATTCCACCTACAGGATTTCTAGGGTATAAGTCCACCAGAGGGAAAAGTGGCCCCAAAGAGGCATTGTTTAAAATCCAAAGTGGAGGTTTTTGTTTTTCTTTACTCTGAGGATCCCAGCAACATTAAGGGAAGCTGCAGTGCTGTGGTACCCTATCCTGGTTAACAGCCAAGGAACACCAGGCATCTCTTTCCAGCCCTGGCTCTCTGATTGGTGGTCTGGCACAAAATCTCATGTGCAGTCACAGCTGGTCAGGATCCGGCTTTAGATCAAGACTCACAATAGAAGAATTATGTAGTTCCTAAGGAGAGGTAAGTGAGTCAACGACGCTACCCAGGGGACAAACACAGATGTCCCATCACGAGTTTTGTTCTTGGGACTCTTGTTAAAACCATTAGGATTCACGCCTGCAGAACTGAAAGATGTCAGGCGGCAGAGGCTTTGATGACAACGCATTAAACTCTGTGGAATTTAGCTGTGAGCGGTTTGGAATTAGGAAGGAAACTGGGGTTTGGGATGATATAGCACCCAGGTCTTTACCCAACCTGCTGTTGAGGCTGTGATGGTTTTCTTCCACAATGTAAATATACATTGGATTTCATGTTATACCAAAGTATGCAGCTCCCAGTAAAAATTTGTGATTGATTTTGGGTGTCAAAAAAGGCACCCCTGAAGTTTATAAGTACAATGCAACAGCTCCCCAATACATTTTGCTTTGGTTCTGAGCAAGGCCACTATAGGTATCCCGGGCAGCCATGCAAATGTTTTAAAGGTGGCTCTACAGAACAGTTTGCTGTGGGTTGTGGTGTGAAGAAGTGCATGTACTGCTGTTCTACTGCTCTCAAGACTGAGAGTTGCAGGGATTTCATTAGATGCACCATGTGCAGGAAAAGTAGACGTGTCTATATGCAGTGCCCAGGGGAGTAGCACAATAGGGAGAAACATAATGTCTAACTTCATAAGGACCCTTCCATGCCAGGGTATCAGAGGATGTCAGACATTCCCCCGAGGAAAGTCAAAGCCCCATTTTGAGTGACAAAGCCTCCCGACTCTTGGAGAATTGGGAAGGGTCAGGGTGAGGGAGATAAATCACTGAGAGCCAGGACACTAGAGATGAGACGTGAGCACTGGAAAAAAGGGGACACTACTGGAGATGGTGGGGAAGGAGGAGAAACTGGGGGAAGAACATCTGCAGGTGCAATTTGTTACACAGGAATCCCAGCCACCAGGAAGGTGGCATGGCTAGTTGATTGTCTGTACTTTAAAGTCTTTAAATCATGATCTGAGGATTTTAATAACTCAATCATAGGTTACAGGTTTATCACAGGAGTGGGTGGATGAGGTTCTGTGGCCAACATTGTGTAGAATGGGTCTCAAACACACAGCCCACAGGCTGTATGAGGCCCCCTACAGCTGTTTCCTGTGGCCTGCAGTGACACTATTGTTACTGATATTTGCAGTATCACTATATGAAAAGGTTTCAGTGGTGCAGCCCTTGGGCTAATGTACTAGTCCTCATGTGGCCCTTGTGGTGATTTGCATTTGAGACCCCCTGGTGTAGAAGGTCAGACTAGATGATTAGATTCCTTCTTTAGATTAGATTCCTTCTTTAGAATCTGTGTGAAGAAGGGACTTGCAGGCTAAGTTTGTGGCAGATCCTGTAGTTGGAGAGCAGGATTTGTTGTGCTTTACTTCAGGAATGGAAGAGTTCCTTGAAATCACACACAAAGACTGAATCCTAGGAGACAGCTAGTGTCATAGTGAGCGAGTGGCCTACACTTTCCAAACCATACACCATTTTCACAGTTCAAGCATGTAACAAATTTTCGGTATCAGATGTTGTTGTGGATGAGGGAGAGCAGAAAGAGGAATCCGATGGTGTGTTGAAAGTACTTACCATGATGGAAAGAGACCCAGGAGCTATTGGGATTGAACAACTTTAGAAACTTCTCAGAATTGAGAAGGATCAAGATGTGGAGACTCAGGAGGCCCCCACAGTTTGTGAGAAAGGAATAAATCAAAAAAAAAAAAAAAAACTTGGCTAAATAAAAAAGAACAAGGGGAGGATGTGTTAGTCAGAGGGTCGAGTAGTAACAAGAAGATAGTCAACTAGAAGGGGTTGCAAGTAGCTGTGACCTTTTGTTTAGGTGGTGCTGAAAACTGTGATTTGGAATCTGCAGTCCATCCTGAGCAGGCACCAGAGACACATGAACTTTAAGGTTTTAGATGGGCAGATTTTGGTTCTAGTGGAGAATCAGGAGATGAGACCACATTCTAGATGTACCATTCTGTAGCTCAGAGAGACTGAAGGAGTGGGCATCCTTTTGGTCCACAAATTTATGGAGTATCAGTGCAGAGGGCAGTAGAGCTGCATCCAGGAAGACCACTATTAGTGGATGTCTGTTATTTGGGTCTGAGGTATCACTGCATCACATCTGTGGCCCACAGCCTCAGAAGCTGTGGAAGATCTATTTTATACAACTTTTTTTTTTTTATGGTTCAACAGTTGGTTTCCATGAGGGACATGATGCTGGCTGGATTAGGGGAACCGTTTATGATATTGCTTATCAGTATTTCAAAATTACAGTAATTCATATGTAATATGCCATGTCAAGTACCATTAGAAGGGATGTAATTTGCTAAATACAATGACGTTTATACCTATACAGGGCCAGTCCTTCCAAAGAGGTAACCAGGGTAGTCACCTAGAGCACCAACAATTAGGGGGCACCAAGGGCTGAGCTGGGGCCAGTGAGCCTATCCCACTTGGCTCCACTCCGCACCCATGGCCAGACCCCCACCCATGACGCTGCTCCGCAGCTGGGGCCAGACCCCGACCCACAGTGAGATGCTGCCAGCAGCGCCGCTCCCTGCCCACAGCTGGATCCCCAGCTGGGGCCGGATCCCTGGGGTGGTGCTGCTTCACCAATGGTCAGGGGGAGAGAGGGTGCCTGGCCCTGTGTGTGTGTGTGTGTGTGTATTTGTATTGAAAGTTATAGATATATTCGATGTATCTGTGTTTCAACTTGTACAATGTTTCTTGCTGATTCTCCAAAAAGCATGGCAGCAGCAATAAGATGTTTAATGGCCCATTAAGGAAACTCATAGGTACAATAGGCCCAGGGAGAGAAGCTGGGGTACATCTGATGAGTCACCTGGATTTACTCCTGTGACCCTGGACTCCATTGTATTTCTGTAAATTTCCACAAGCAGCATGATGGCAAAGGCCAAGGGACATAAAAGGCAGCTGCACCACATCCATGTTGTCTTTAGTCTTCTACCTTCACCTACTTCCGGATCAACTCTTCTGTAACCAAAACTGTAAATCAAAGGGCTGACACCCATCCAGACACTGGATGTATACCAGAGTAACTATACAAGCCTGCAAACTCCACAGTTCAACTGGAAACCTGATATTATATGATTTTCAAATTATTTGTATGTATGTGATTGCTTTTAATCATTTAACTTCTCTCTTATAGTTTGTTTCTTTCCTTTTATAATAAACCTCTACTTTGCCTTACTGAAGGATTGACTGACAATGGGGTATTTTGGTATGATCCAAACTCATATTAATCTGGTAACGTGGGTGTTTTTTTGGGGTCAGGAGAACCTTTTTGGTAAAGAGTATGGAGTTTTAAATAGCTTTTCTCTTCATTGAACCTAGTGGCTGATTGGGAACCAGACTGAAATGCAATAAAGGGGGCTGTGTATATTTTTGTTTTAACTTCTTGATAACCAGTGTGGGGAATCAGAAGCAGTGCTGGTGAGGGGTTGGGAAGTCTGATTTCAGTGCCACCCACCAGTGCTGGGAGAATCTTCTCTCCTTTTGCAGCCTGCCCTAACCTTGGCATTTTCAGTTGGTCTACCTTAGGCACAGATGGGTCACCGGGGGTTTTAATTGTTTGGCTGCAGTGACTAACAGAGCAAAGCAACACAAAGGGTTTTGAGCTGATAGAACTTGCTATTAATGTGTGATTCTGCTCACTTTAAGGATGTGTTCAGGCATTCTCTTTTAAGGAAGGAAATGGAATTTAAAAGTTTTGGAATGGAATTGGGTAGCTGATTAGACAGGACATATGGGAACACTATCTCAGTAAGCGGGTGCAGTGGAAAGCAGCCTGTAGATTTTTCTTATTAATGTTTGGTACAAGTTGAACTCAGGGAATACTGAACAGAGATCTTTGGCCACAGTGATTGGAAACTACTTGTTAATTTAATAATGCAGTGGCAAGTAGAAAGGTTGAAGGCATCTTTGAGGAACGAGACAATTCGTGAGTTTTATGCACCTCAGATGGAATGGTGGGAACTGACCAAAAGGAGCCTGGTGACCTCTCTCCACTCCTTTCTGTGACATCTGTACGCATCTGATTACAAGTATTATTTAGTGCTGCAGAGCTATTTCAAAGATCTGCATAATTGATCGCAAGAAGAACACAGAAATAAGCGTCTTAGAGATGATTAAGAAGAAAATGGCTTTGTACTGAAGGGGGAAGCTGGAATCAAAAAAATTTGCAATAGACTTTAGGAAAAAAGGTAAGGCAGCCTTCTCTGATATATTTGCAGGATGCAAGGAAAAGAGCCAGTGGCAGGATATGATGGGATTATGGGATTTTAGTGCTGGGCAGGTCCACAGTGACCCTGTTGGTATGCTGAGGATAGATGGTATCTTAGATTTCCCAACATTGGCAGATGTGGAACAGGACATGTTTGTGAAGCCAATAGAATAAACTGAGGTTCAAGCAGCAATCTTGTTACTTCAGAAAGGAACTTCCCCAGAAGTAGATGGTTTGGCGGCAGAACTTTATGAAAGGTCTGTGGATCCTCACTCTATGATGGTCTCATGTGCTTTCACTGATGCCTTGACTAGAGGTACATTGGGTTCTTTTATGACATTCTTTTGATGGGGAGGGGGGATATTTGTAAAATATTAGGAATTGAAGACCTATTCTCTTTTTGAAAACAGATTACAAAATTTTGACTTCCATTCTAGCCAAGAGAGTGGAAAAAATAATAAGGAAATTACTGCATTTCAGTAAATCGAATCCAGTTAAAGACTGTGCAATGGCAGATGCTATGTAGTTTGAGAGAAGTTTTTGAAACTGAGTGACAGGGGGAATGATACAGCAGTGGTTCCCACCAGTGTGCCAGGGCACACTGGTGTGCTGCGGGAACACCCAAAGTGCGCCGCGAGCATCCCCAAGAGCTGGAGTTAGTTTCCTCCCTGCTCAGCCCAGCCACATGGGCTGTTAAGAGCTAGGAAAAGGCAGGGGTTAAAGTAAGGGGGAAGGCACCTGAAGACAGTTCTGGGGCCCCTTATTTTAGGCAGGCAGCATTTAGGCCCCCCCTAAAAATAGCAGAAGGCACCGGAAGGTGGACTTCCAGGGGTCCCCCTAAAAATAGCGGGAGCAGCCCAAACGCACCATTCAAGTGGCTCCACCTTAAGCCCAGCCAGCAGAGAGCTGGGGGAGGCTGGGAGTGTGTGAATCTCCCCCTGCAGAGCGGAGCAGCTTGTGTCAGCCAGCCTGCAAACAGCCCAGGTGAGGTCTTGCGGGGGGGGTGCTGCTGAGGGTTGTGTGGGTGAGAGCGGATGTGTAGCAGAGGGTGTGTGGCTGGGGTTGTGGGGTGGCTGGTTGATTGGGAGATGTGCAGGTGGGGGTGGGGTGGCTAGAGGGAGTGTAGCTGGGGGCTGGAGGGTCCATCACAGGCATCAGGGACCCGGGGGAGAGAAGGATGGGACCTACTGGGGTGGGAGGGAGTAGCAGGAGGGTGAGGATTTGCCCTGGGCGGCAGGGAGCCACTGTGGATAAGGGCGAAGTGGGTGCTGCGCCATGCTCCCCTGCCGTACCTTCCCACTCCCCAGGTTCCCCCCTGCCCTCCCCCCCACAAAGCCACTTTTGTTCTCCCTTCCTCTCTCCTCGCTTGCCACCCTTGTGCTGTTCTCCACATGGCTGCCCTTGTCCTCTTTTGCCACCCCTGCCCTGCTCTGCTCTCCAGACTCACACCTGCCACTGCACATGACTCCTGACCTCCCATGTTTTGCCACCCCTGCTCTGCTACCCCTACTACCCCACATAGCAGCATTTCTGAAACACTGTGCCATGGTTCATGAATATTCATAAGTAATTTAAGTTAATTTGAATATTCATGAATTTTTAATAGTGGTGTGCCTCAAAAAAATTTGAAGGTCTCAAGGTGTGCCACGGCAGAGAAAAGGTTGGGAACCACTGCGATAGAGTTATGTTTTGACCCTGGATCAGATCAAAGCTTTTGACAGAGTGAACCTGACTTAGTTGGTCCTTTCTCAATATAGCATTCCCTTGCAGCTGATTAACTGGCTGTGACTCTTGTATGTTTATGCAGTATGACTCCCTTTAGCAAATGACAGTGAAAATGAGGGCTATACAGATACTTTCTGGGGTAAAGCAAAGTTGTTCTTTGGACCCTTTACAGTACATTCTGTTTGGTAACAGGGAATTTCATTGCTTCAATTAATGAATTAAGGGGGAGAAGAATTTCACTTTGTAAATCACAATTTTTGCCCATGCTGATGTCTCTCAGCTCTGGAGAACAGGATAGAAGCCAGGGACTTATTTTTTTGATATTTTGCTTAACTGGATGCAGCTGAAACAATGATTAACATGAAGAAGAGCAAGGCTTTGGGGTGGGAATTTGGACATGTTCTTGCAGATTGCAGACTGTGACAAACCCTCCCGGGGTTACAGAAATATTTGAGAACTCACCTTCAATGGTGGTGACTCAGTAGCCAAGCTGAACTGGAAACGGCACTTTGCCTCCTGCCAGGTTAAAGTGACGAGGCAGAAAAGATGGTCCCTGACGTTGGCAGAAAGGGTGATGCTCGTTAAAACATTCTTGTTACCCCTTGGCATTTCGTGGCATATGTGTATCCTCCCCCTGGAATGCTGTTGGTCAAATAGACGAGGTTATTTTTTTCAGATGATTGGGGGGAATAAATATAACCAAATGAAGGTAAGTATAGTCTACCTGCCAGTTAAAGAAGGAGAGTTAGAGTTTTTACTTTTTCACAGGGTTTGCGCAGCTGCGGCCAGGGTATGGCCAAAATTTCTGTTGTTAGTGGGAAATATCACAAGGAAAGAAAAGGAGTAGCTGGTGAAAAAAACAGGATGTAGCTCCCAAACAGCCATTTTTCCTGCAATAGCTCAACGGGCTCCCTCTTGCATGCATCTTCCTCGAAGATATAGTTCCTATTGGCAAAGCCAGGCAACAGCATTCCAGTGTGGTAGATCACAGTTTAGGAGACTGCTGTTACAGGGGTTGTTCAAGGAACATTTTTCAGGGCACCATTTAGCAGTAGTGATTTGCCCAGAAGAGTATCTTATTGGGGTATGGTGATTTTGAAATAAAGAGTAAGGATATATGGTGTTGGGTATTTCAAGATGGAACTTATCAAAAGATCATGAAATAAATAAATTTCTTAGTCTTTAAAAGTACCACCAGACTCCTTGTTTGTTTTGCTGGACTAGACTAACATGGCTTCCGCTTTGGAACATAGTATAGAAAGATTGTCCCCAGGAGGCGTGCTCTGGATGAGAGGAAACACCAGAGCACCTCTTGTTATTCTGCTCTTTTAGTGTCTGCATTTGCAGTTTGTTGGCTTCAAAACAGAGAGTCCTACTGTTGTTTGGCTGAATTTATGGCTTTTGAACTTTTTTTCTGGCACCAGAGGACTCGGTGTGCTATCTCTGAGGATGGACAGACATTTGGGATGTTATATAACTTGAGCCTGGCAATTGCTAACACTGGTTTTACACTTCTTATGGTAGAGCTGCTGTTCAGCTTTTCTTCAGACAGAGAACAGCCCATTTCCATCCCAGTTCATGCTACGTGTGTGGTTGTTCAATCACTGGCCATGGTGGAGAAAAATGAATGAGTTTGGTTGAATGGTGAGTGACATGAAGGCCTTTGTATCAGACTGATCTTAGTGTTGTCAGGATAAAGCGTCTTTGTGAGGGGATGGAAGATTTGGATTTCTTTTAGACTTTGTGATTCTGACTGACTAATTTGGGGGTTTGGGGTTTTATTTGGAAGTTTTTATTTCAATGAATGTGAAAAAAGATACAGGTTCTTTTGTAAGCTGCCTTGTTTGGACATTAGTAAGACGAGGTCATCTGATTACAATAGATAATTAATCTTGGATCTGTTTAATAGCATATTGAGGATGGATTGAGTAACGCTGAAACATGTTTAATTTGGCAATTAAATAATTTTGAATAGATTGAAGATTTAACCCTGTCTTACTCTCCTTTATTTTGGAAAACATTTGCATGTTTGTTTTTATCCAGCAGTAGTTGGATTTGTAGATGGATTTAATTATGTCATATGTTTTGCCTCCTATTTCATTTTACGATAACTTAAAATTATAGTTCACGGTGCCAGACTGACCAAAAGGCTTTTAAAAATATCTTTGCTGGTGTGTAAGCAAGTGAAGGGGGTCTGATAAACTGGTGAATACTTCCCTTGTGGGACAGAACCTTTGCAGATGTATCTTGGGATACATCAATAGAACTACTGGATGTCAGTTGACACCACTGCATTCTGGACCTAAATTTCTTAATAGTTTGTGATCAGTGTCAACCAATTAACTTTCTTTCTTAGAAATTAAATGGTTGAGAGAACTTTTAAAAAAGAATAGATGGATCACAGATGTATGTGTTGAACAAGTTGGAAGTGAAATTGCCTGCTTCTTTTTACCCCTCGCCTTATTCTTTGACAACATGTGTTTGCATGTTGTTTATTTTTATCCTGAAGCTGATTGATTGGTGTAGAGATATAATTATGTCATATGTTTTGCCAACAGTTCCATTTGGCAGCAGTTGAAAGTTGAGTCTTAGGTACTAGAGTGAATCATAAGAGATTTTTTTTACGTCTATGAAAAACAATTTTTTTTTTTTTTGGTCCTTTGGCTGTATATTTGTTGATGAGTAATTGTGTTGTAAGCATTTGCTCCCTGATCTGTATTTTGGGAAGGGATCTGAACCCTAATACCTCGGTAGCACTTTGGGTTCAGAATATTAGCTCCCTTTGACCATACCCAGGAGCAGGACTTCACATAATTTTTTAGATGAAGTTTGCAAATGACAACCAGCAGAAATACTTTGGTACTCAAGGCAGGTGGGCCAGGCAGGGGAGTGCAACCCCTGTAGCTGATTCCTTTTGTGGAGCCAGAAGCAGAGCCGGGGGAGAATGCGACTACCGCTCAACTCCCCACAGGGAGCCGGGTGCAGGGAGCGTGGCAGTAGCCCAGTCCCTGCACGGAGCAGGAGTCGGGAGGGGGAAGGACTGAAGCGGGGAGCCCCAGGGCAGTTTACCTAGTTAGTGCTATCGTGCAGGTACGCATCTGCGTGTTTGTGGCCACTTTTAAGTGCACATTTTAAATGCTAGGCCACGCATGAGTACTTGAGTACCACTTATGTTAATCTTTGTCCAAAGAAACATACATCATGGAGAATGCATTTAGACCGTTCTCAGACTTCCAGATTTATACAGTATTGATCTTCAACTTTTTATCTGACATATTACCTGGGCACAGGATGCATGAGATGTAAGTACCCAGAGGCTTTTTTTTAAAGTCCTGTGTAGTTATGTGAGTGTCTAATGGGTTTGTAATCTTTAATAGAGTTTTCTGAAGAGGTTGTTTTAGAAGTCTCTTTGTTCTGGTGACACAAAGAAGGAGACAGGTGGAAGAAAGATACCCCAGTCCAGGGCTGAGAGATACAGAAGGGTAATGATGGAGGGAAGAGGTTTAGGACCTCAACAAGGAAGTTCTAGAGTATGCTTGCACTGGAAAAAAAAAAACCACAGTAGCTGGACTTCAGCCCCTGCCCAGATGTTACAGCCTGGCAGCCCAAGCCGTGTGATCCCATCAAGT
Source organism: Podocnemis expansa (assembly GCA_007922195.1). Lineage (NCBI taxonomy): Eukaryota > Metazoa > Chordata > Testudines > Podocnemididae > Podocnemis > Podocnemis expansa. Next base: position 1,448,234 of record ML682033.1, read on the forward strand.
GACACAGGCCAGCCACAGGTGTTTTACTGCTATGTAGCCATAGCTCACAGTGGTCTCCAACTCTGTTCCAGCAGGTGGTACAAAGCTCATATGGTAGGTTTCAATGGCAACTGCCCTTCAGAAGTAGATTGTGATCTACTGCAGGGGCCTCAGACTTAAGGCCCATGGGCTGCATACAGCCCCTAAAGTTATAGTCTGTGACCTGCAATGACACTTAGAATTTCTCAAATAATTTATAATGCAAAATTTAGTGTGTGTTTACTTACATACTCTTTGTCTTCCTTATGATACCTCCATCTTGAATGGAAGTAATTCTTAGTTACTCTTGGCATATATATGTTACTCTTCATTTTTTCATTTTGACCAGGTGTGGCCAAACTGCAGCTCAGGAGCCACATGTGGCTCTTGAATGAAAAATTGTGGCTCCCGGAAGAATGTCAACAAATCAATTTAGGAAAGCAGCCCCAGCTTAGGAGTTCAGGAGCGGTCGGTACAGTGGGGAGAAGTGCAGCATGGTCGGGATTTTAAATAACTCTCCACTACCCTGCAGTCTTCTACATCGAGCACCAGCTAGGTTTTTACTGTACAGGACTAGTTTTCCTGGTAGCCTTAAGTAATTATTAGACTCTGACATTAATAGGATCAATATTTGTTCTCTTTTTACCATAAAATTAAAGTGTGCAATGAATTTTAAATTTAGTAATTTTGGAGTAGGTTAAAGTATATGGCTATATGCCTCAGTGTGGCTCTCAAAGTTTTAATAATCAACCTATGTGGCTCTTGAGTTCCATAAGTTTGGCCATCCCTGATTTTGACCATAGTTTGTATCATTTTATGAAAAGGTTTCAGAGGTACAAGCCCTTTGGATAATGAACTAATCCTCATGCAGCCCGTGTGGTGATTTGAGTTTGAGACTCCTGATCTATTGGTTGGGGACCACTAATTTCAGAAATAGAAAAGGGAGACAACTCAAAGACAGGACAAGAGGCAAAAGAAGCAGACATCTCCTGAAGATGAGAGGTTGGAGAAGTAAACCTGGCCAGCTAGGCCTTAAAAATGCCTGACTAGATTAAGGTAACACAGAGACTGTACATTTTAACTTTGTTTTAGGAAAATGAGTTCAGGTGCAGCAACAAAAGTCAATTGCAAATACAAATTATTGACCAGGTTTTTGAAAAGTGATTAGTGACTTTGGCAAAAGAAGCAAGGAGTCCCTGTGGCACTTAAAGACTAACAGATTTATTTATTGCATGAGATTTCGTGGGAGAAAATCCCACTTCGTTAGATGGGATTTTCTCCCATGAAAGCTCACATGATAAATAAATCTGTCAGTCTTTGTGTCACAGGACTCCTTGCTTCTTTTGCTGAACTAGGCTGCCCCTTTGGAATTTGGATGATGACTTTGGCTGTCTCATGAGAGACGTCTTAATGAAGCCTGATTTTCCGCCACTAGTCTGTTAGCATTTTTACTGTATCAAAGCAAAACAGTTCAGCAATACCAAGCCTAGGAGTACATGTTAAATACAAGCTTCCAGAGCTTCTGCAGTAATTCTGCTTTTGTAGAGTTTGTGAAGCTCCTGATATGACTTTAGCTAATTTAAATTCCTGACTGCTAGCTGTTTATTTTATTCAATTACTCACCAAGTCTTAAAGAGTTTACTGAAATATTTCTAATAATATATCACCTATGCAAGAATAAGAGACACTACCTCATAAGCAGAGTCTCACTAACAACAAGTCTGCTACGGAAGCCCTTATTGATGCCAGATTAAACTGGAGAGCTTTGACTATGAAGTCTGTGCCATTAAATGGGAAGATTCACGTGTAACCCTTCTGCCAGGGCCGACTGGCAGGACAAGGTCCGGGTTCTATATCTAGGGGTCTCTCAATGACGCAACACCTCCAACTGGCTTGAGCCCCCACCCAGATTTCTGGGAATCCTGCACTGATCCCTGGGCACCCCAAAGGGGTAAGGCTTCCTCACTCGCAAGCACAAATCTGAGTGTAGTAAACAGAACTTTTAATAATAGTAAAACAATGCAAAAGGCCAAATCCAGAGACCAGCACTAATCTAGAAAAATTAGCATAGAGCAAAGTTCCCAACAACCCACACCGCATAACAGCACATACAGACTTAATGGCAAAACTGGCACCAATCTGGAGAATCAGTGCTAACTAGGCTCCCAACTAACCCTAGGGTACGTAAGGAGTGTCTTTCACGCCAGCTGTCTGCCAACACCATCTACTGGTCACTCGGTCCATCCTCTAGAACTGTTTCTTGGCTCCGCCTGCTGTCTGCTGGCTCCGCACTCCGATCACTCACGCCACCCAGCTCACCACTGGCCGCTTTCACTGGCCACCAGCTCCACCCTCAGGTCATTCGTGTCACCCACCTCACTGCTGACCACCAGCTCTGCTCTCCAGTCACTTGTGCCACCCAGCTTGCCACTGGTCACTCTCACCATCCACCAACTCATCACCGCTCCTCTTCAGCTCAGAGAGAGAAGGACTCTCTCCCTCTAGCGAGCTCTCATAGTCTTTAAGTAGCTGCTAATAGCTACATCCATAATAAAGAGCAAGAGAAGCAACAGTGGAGGAAGCAAACTGCCTCAAGCATTGCTTCAGAAGAAACAATGCAACTCCCCCCCCCCCATTTTTCAACTGTTTCAGGCTGAAATATGCAGTTGCCTTTCCTACAAGCCTCTTTTTAACTAAGGATAGTTTTTATCCCTTAACCAACCCAGACAGATTTGAAACAAACAGAGAGTAGCAGTTCACACAAAGACAATATTTCATATTTCCCCTTAGTAGAATTACAGATATTGATAGATTTGTGAGCAGACTAACCCCAAATACCATTACCCACTATGCCCTGCACCCAGTATGCTAATCAGCTAATTGTACCCTTTTGTGTTCATGCTAATACAAAACCCATGCAGATTAGAAACTGCCCTCAGAAGCTGTTAGGCACAGCTTCTAAGCCTGCCTTACGCATGTAATGGCTCTGCTTTTGAAGGAGAGAGCATCACTGAAGCGATGGGATTACCAACTAAACGTGGTAGTTAACCTCTGCAGCTGCAAAGCACAAAAAAGCATGAGACATTTGTTTGACCAGTTGCCTGTTACTGGCTGGGTCTAGCCTTGGGAGAACAGAATGCAACAACTTGCTCCTTGGGCCAACTTAACCCTGGTATATTTGTAATTTAGTAGGTAATTCTAATGTAGCTAAAATGGGCTGTGTTGACAGCCCTGTCCTAGGCAGCCAAACACCTTTATCTGATAACAGTGCATGCTTTGAAGATTTCCTGGAGTGGACAGTTTGGGAGCAAGAGAACCAATAATTGACTGAAATAGCAATTTATTTCTGGGCAGGTAGTTGGACCATTTGTAGGTCAGTCCCAGATTTGCTGAGTTCTGATGCTAATTATCCAAGTGACTTGATCACTCAGACTTGATTTCTATAGCACATTTAGTTGCCGTATTTTAGACAGTAATTCCTTTGTAACTTGTTTATCTTCTTTATATTACAGGAGGAGGAGTATGTAATATATATGGCTGAAGTAGTATTCCCTTAAATAGTTGGTAAGCCTTCTACTGGAATGTACCATTTTCTGGTGGCACATTTAAAAACTAACACATTTATTGTTTATAATTATTATTATTTATAAATGTTAGTCTTTAAAAGTGCCACCAGATTCCTTGTTTGTTTCGCTGGACTAGACTAACTCAGCTACCCCTTTGGAATTTACTGTATTCTGTGCTTCAGGAACCATTGGAACCCAACCAGAGCAGCAGTGGGGGCGTAGAGCCAAGAACTGTGTACTGTATATATTCAATAAATACAGTTATTTGAGCCCCGTTACCTCCATATAGTTCCTTCATATTATGGTTGTTGAGTGAAGAGCAAAAGACACGACATTCATGTAGTCCAATATCCTATCACCAACAGCGGCTAGTTGCAGAGGTTTCAGAGGAAGAAGCAAGAAACCCCCAAAAGGACAGCTATGCAAGCACCACCTAATAGAATAAGTCTTTTCCTAAACCTCATTACTTGGTGTTTTGCTTATGTAACTCTTCTGCCAGGCGAGCTGACAGAACAAGGGCTGGGTTCTGTATCTAGGGGTTTCCAGATAATGTTACAGCACCAACCAGCTTGAGCCCCCACCCAGTCTTCTGCGAAATCATGCACTGTTCCCTGGGCACACCAAAAAGTTAATGCTTCCCTGCTCGCAAGCACGAGTCTAAGTGTAATATACAGAACTTTTAATAGTAATAAAAACAGACTGTAAAAGGCCCAATAACAAAAATCAGCACTGATCTGGAGAATCAGTGCAGAGCAGGGTTCCCAACAACCCACACCTCATAACAGAACATACAAAACTCAATGGCAAAACTGGCACTGATCCTGAGAATCAGTGCTAAACAGGTTCCCAACAAGTCCAAGGGTATGTAGGGAGTGACTTTCACGTGAGCTGTCTGCCAGTGCCAACCACTGGTCACTCACTCTATACACTAGTGATGTCCCTTGGCTCCACCTGCTATACGCCAGCTTCACCCACAGGTTACTAACGCTGTCCAGGCCATTGCTGGCCACTGTCACCGTCTGTTCGCTCTGCCCACTGTCCACTGGCTCTGCCCACAGGTCATCACGCCATCCAGCCCACCGCTGGCTGCTCTCGCTGTCCACCAGGTGCACCTACTGCTCACTCACTTGGTCTGCTGCTCCTCTTCAGTGATTCAGCTCAGAGAGATTTTCTTCTCTTAGTGATTTCAGATCAGAGAGAGGGTTTGCCTCTCTCAGTGATTTCTGCTCTTAAAACTCAAATAGCTGGAAACAGCTTCTTCCATTAAAATTACAAAAAGAGGCCTCATAAGAAGCCTAGCCAGATCTACGATTTGACAGTGGGGCCAGGGGGGTGAGGCAAATGCTTCAAGCAGAGCTCCAGACTGAGCTATGCAACCCCCACCCCTGTCTTAACTTTTTCAGGCTGAAACAGGCAGTGGCCTCTCTTACAAGTTTCTTTTTTGCTACGGATAGCTTTTACCCTTTAACTAACTTAACCAGAGTTTGATTAAGCAAGAGAGTAGCATACTACAAAAGACAGTATCTCATGTTTCTCTTCAGTAGAATTACAGATATTGACAGATTTGTGATCAGATCAACCCAAATACCATTACCTGTATTGCCCTGCATCCATGGTGTGGCTATGCAAATACAAAACCCATGCAGATTAGTTGCCTCCCCTCAGAAGCTGTTAGGCACAGCTTCTAAGCCTGCCTTACACTTATATACTGTGTAGCACAAGGTGGCCCCTTGCTAAGGCAGGAGAAATGGCATAGTCCCACGGCCCATGCTGCTGAACGATGAGTGGAGAAACTTCACAAAGTGAGGCTTCTTATAAGTAGCTCCAGGCTGGTGGTAGTCCTTAGGGGTCCTGTTTCTGTCAAGAGGACGGGAAATGTGCTTTATAAAAACCAGTTAAAATTAGAAGTTATCACGTTAAGAATAAAGGATTTCCTGGTCCTGCTCACAAGGTTATATGGGGCTCTGTCAGGAGGTGTGCATTATAGATCTATAGCAGTTGATCTGCAAAGAACCATCCCAGAATGAGGTAGGGTGAGTTGTGCTTCTCAGTGGGTATGTCTACACTGGAGGCTTAAGTTGACTCAACCATGCTTAAGATGACTTAAGCAACTCCAGGGCCACATTTAGAGTTCATTAAGTTGACTTAAGCACTTGCTTAAGTCAACTAAATAACTCTCAACCTTAAAGTCAATTTTAAGAGTTAAGTCAACGTAACAAGATGTGGCCATTAAAGTTGACTTAAGCCAGGGGACCCATTTAAAGTTGACTTTATTAAGTTGATTTTAAATGGGTCCCCTGGCTTAAGTTGACTTTATGAAGTTGGCTTAACCAAACGGGGACTCTCTAAGACTCTCTTAAAGTCGACTTCATTAAGTCAGCTTACCTGAGCTTTCTACTGTAGACATAACCAGTGTCAGTAAGTAACCTGCTTCCTCTCTCGCTCCCTCGCCCCCCCCCCAGTTTTAGGTTCTTGTGTGTTAGGGTTGTGGATTCTAAGAAATTAAGTATTGTTACACTGCAGCCTTACAGAAAGTGTATTTTATCTTTTTATCTAACACACACGCGTGTGTGTCTGTGTCTGAGCTGGAGACTGGACTAGATCAGATGACCTACAGTTTCTTCCTATCCTCATCTTTTACAATTTTGTTCCCACATGGCAGGGGCTAGCTCTGACCATGAGGGACGGAGGTACAGCAGGATATGCCCTCTGCTGGTGAGGAGAACATTCTGCACCAACACCATAATCTTGTTTTTCCTAAATATTTTTGAAATCCACAGGGTGCTGGGGGATTTGGCAATTGTTTGTGTCTGTCTTTATATAAACATTTCGGCTTTTGTCATAAACTCAATCATCTTGTTTGCGTGTTTTGAGTTGCCTCATGTAAAATGTGTGGGTATTTGGATGCAAAAGTAAATTATATTAGAGGGCCAAGAAGTGACAAAAACATTAAGGAATACAAACAAACTCATGGCCTGCAGCCACTCTATCTTGGGCTCTGATCCAGCTATATCTCAAGAGCCACAGAGCTGGTCAGCAGTTGGAGCAGAGGCCTTTATGGAAAATCTGGGCGGGTGATTCATTACATAACAGCATTCTTCCCTCCAAGACAAGGCTGAACCCGGGATGCTTGGTGGAGCTGTGTTGTTAGAGGTACCAGCTTTCAGATGAGAAGTAAGACCACAGTCTTATGATTAAAGATCACATCATGGCACCATTCATAGAAGTAGAGTATTCCCTTACTCAAGTACTCTTGTTATGTCTGATTTGGGTAACTATGTTCTGCCTAACTAGATTCCCTCTGTAAAACCCTTGACTTGTTTTAAACATAAAACAAGGGCACCCCCCTTCCCTCACTAAATGGGACTTCAGTTCAAATAAATCTTTAAGTGCCGCAAGACTCCTTGCAGTTCAAATAGGAGGATGAGACCAATTTGCCTAGTATGAGTACGGTTTGGAAATGTGTCTACAAAAGACCTAATTCACAGAGGAAAGACACTTTTATTTCTATTCTTGTTTGAAGGCACTGTTTAAGAGAATTCATGCTGGGTCCCTGACATAATACAGGAGACAATGCAAAATAAAGGCAAGTAGGTTCCACAGAAATGCACGACTACACATTAAGTAATATGACAAGACGTGTGGTTACAAAAGAGACCTAAGGACAATAACTACAACAGTTCTCTGTGAGACCCAGGGCCATACCTACCCATCAGGGTGCCTGGGCAAGCACCTGGAAAAGCTCCCTCCCCTGACCCCAGGCCCAATCCAGTCCTGGGCCCAATCCGCCGGCAGCTGGGTACTGATCCGGATCCTGCTACCCCACGCACCACTAGGGAGTTATTGGGGAAAGTGGGGGTGCAGCCCTCACCTGTAGGCTGCAGTTGGTTAGGCTGGGGGTTGGCAGGGCCACACAGCGAGGGGGACATGGCTGGCCACAGCTGCTGCACCTGGCTCAGCACCTGGCTCAACATCCTTGTGGCTCGTCCTGCTGCAGCAAGCTGCAGCAAGCAGGGCCATGGCGCAGGGTGACCCCTGAGGGCTGCCAACCACAGGCAGATGCTGGGCTGATGCGCGGAGAATTGTGGGGGGTGCTGTCTGGCCCCAGGACCCCCTCAGGGTGACACACTGCCGCTGGCCAGCAACTTCCTCTTTGGAGCTGCCAGGGTTGTGATGCTGAGCCAGGCGTTGCTGCCAGCCATGCCCTCATCACTGCATGGCTCCGCTATCCCCTGGCTCCCCAGACCTGCCAGCAGCACCCAGCTCCCCACCTCGCTGGTGGCCCTGCCCCTGCACACTCACCCCAGTAAAGCCCCAGGCACTGAATTCTAGAAGGTGCTATGCCGGGACTGATCCAGCACCCCATGGCGGCTGGGGACCAGTCCTGTTCCTCGCTGCCCCAGCCACCACTGGCACGGTGCCCTCTAGAATTCAGCACCTGGGGCTTTGCACTCCTGGCCCCAGCCTAGTTACAGCCCTGGTAAGACCTGATGGTATTTGCACACCGAAAAAAAGTGAGAACAAGTCCCATGCATTCCTTGCCCCACCTCCTCCCTTCAGAAATTGGTGGTGCAGCCACTTCCTTTCTCATAACATGATAAGCTGCATTACCTCATCTAGGCCCCAATCCAGCAATCCAATGCAATTGAGTAAATCATTTAAGCACATGCTTATGTCCCATCCATACACCACACAGTGGATTCAGGAAATTAGCTGAAGTCCTGAATCACTAGAAGATCTCACTGGAAATCAAAGGAACTCTGGTAAGTTTGAAAAAGCCCCTAAATTCAGTCTCTGTCTTTATAAACATGTGTAGATGCTGAAAGGAGTGTGTCCAATGCAAAGCAATTTCAAACTGCTGACTTTTCAAAACTCAGTATTAAAAAGTAATGTCAGTAACAGCCCTTTTTACCCACAAACCAATGCCCCTGCACACACTGCTATTGGTAACCACATAGCCCCACAATATGCCAGCATTTTTATGGGCGACTTAGAACAACATTTCCTTAAGTCTCATCCCAAAGCACCTCTCCTTTTCTTATGCTACAGTGTTGACATCTTCATCATCTGGACCCACAGTAGGGGTGCCCCTGAATATTTCCACAGAGATTTCAACAATTTCCACTCCACTATCAAATTGAGCCTGGAACACTCCGCACAGGAGATCCACTTTCTGGACATTACAGTACAAATTAGGGATGGACACATGAACACCACACTATACCGAAAACCTACTGATCGGTATAGTTACCTACATTCCTTGACCTTTCAAGATATAACCACTTTTGCTCTGATCCCTCAGACAGTGACATAAACCTTCAGGATCCCTATCAAGCTTTCTTAAAACTACAGTACCCACCAGCACATGTGAAGAAACAGATTGACAGAGCCAGTCGGGTACCCCGAAGTCAACTATTACAGGAGAAGCCCAAGAAAGAAAACAACAGAACGCCTCTAGTCATTACCTACAGCCCCCAAGTCAGACCCCTATAGCACATCATCAGGGATCTACAGCCTATTCCACAAGATGATCCCTCATGCTCTCAAGCCTTGAGAGACAGACCTCTCCTCACTTACAGACAGCCCCCCAACCTTAAGCAGATACTCACCAGCAACTACAGACCCAACTACAGAACCATTAAAGCAGGCACATAACCCTGCAACAAACCATGCTACCAACTTTTCCCCCATATCTGCATACAAGACTATAACTAGGATCAGGTAACTGGGGGGCAGAGGAACTCCATTTCGCTGCTTGAACAAAGTGCGCATTCTCCGCTGCTTGCTCCAGGCACCACTCAGTCTAAGGGTGCATTCTGCTTCGGGCACACCCCGTGCACTGAAATATCTAGTTCTGGTGCTGTCTGCACAAAAAACACTATTACGGGACCTAATAAAACCAGCTACTCTATCAAAGACTCATTCACCTGCTCATCCACCAATGTGATTTATGCCATCATGTGCTGGAAATGCCCCTCCACCTTATATATTGGGCAAACAGGACAGTCCCTACTCAAAATAATAAATGGGTACAAATCTGACATCAGAAATCACAATATTCAGAAACGAGTAGCTGAGAACTTCAATCTTCCTGATCAATCCATTGATGATTTGCTAATTACTATGCTCAGACAAATGAATAACAGCTCAAGGCTTCAAAGAGAAAGTACAGAACAGGAATTCATTCGCAAATTTGACTATTTCTTCATGGCTAAATAAAGATGCTGGATTTTTCTTCCTCATTACAACAGGTGATTTGACCTCATCTTCCTCTTATATGCTGTTCCCCAGTGCTTGAATCTTAACAACTGCTTTGATTTGCTGTTACAATGTGACCTGCTCCCATGCTTTACACTTCCCTGCCTTTATTTTCCTCCCATTCTGTAAGTTCCACTATCTTCAAAGCATCTGATGAAGTGGAATTTGCTCCCATGAAAACTCATGTGATATATACATTTGTTAGTCTTTATGTGCCACAGGACTCCTTGCTTGTTCTGCTGAACTAGACTACATGGCTATCCAGCCATAACGAGGCCATACACGGCCATAATGAGGGCAGAGCAACCAGAGCAAAGCCCTGGGCACCGAATTAGAGGACACCAGGCAGGAGCGTTAGTGGGGGGGGCGGGTCAGGACCCAAGGCCTGCCCCTTCCCCATGGCCCCAATCCTGCTCCAGGGCTCAATCCATTACCATCTGCTGCCATTTGCCAGCAGCAGTAGGCGCTGGATCCAGCTTAGAGCTGCTTGGAGGAGGCTCAAAACCAGACCTGTTAGCTGCCCCTTTCCACAAGTCACTGGAGGCTCAGAGAGAGCCCCAACCACTTGTGGGAAGTGGCAGGAACTATCTCCCTCTTCAAGCCTCCTGCAAGAAGCTTGAAGCCAGAGACAGTTCATGCTGCTTTTCACAACTGGCTGGAGCTAGCTCCTTGTAAGAAGTGGCACGATCTGTCTCCAGCTTTGAGCCTCTTGCAGGAGGCTCAGAGAGGTAGAGGTTTCTGCCACTTTCCACAAGCAGCAGGAGCCATCTCTGAACCTCCGCCGCTTGTCAGAAGTGGCCAAAAGCCAGATCAGGTCCCTTCTGATTGCGCTACTGGCCAGCAGATGCAGGGCCCATGCCCTACTGGCCCCAGCTCAGTGATGCCCCTGGCGCTGCAGAAGGCGCCCAGCCATGGGTCCTCGCCTGCAGGGAAGCCGGCTGGCAGGGTGGCATGGAAAGCACCCTGCCAGGGGACCCTGCCAACCAGCGGGGAAGGGGCCTTGCTGGGGGACCCTGCCAATGGGGAAGTCAGCCAGGGGGAAGGTGCCCTGCCAGGGGACCCAGCCTGTGGGGAAGCCAGCTGGCAGGAAAAGCACCCCACCAAGCACCCTGCTGGGTGACTCTCCTGGCCAGTGGGGAAGGTGCCCCACCAGGGGACCCAGATTGTTGGGAAGCTGGCGGGCAAAGGAGGAGTCCTGCCTGGGGACTGCAGCTGGCCTGGGAACTCCTGGTGGCGGCAGAGGCCAGATCTGGCCCTGAGCCAGATTGGGCCTCAGGCTTGGGGAGGGCTTATCTGGGGCTGCTTGTTCCAGGCACCAACTTATCTGCCAGTAGTTCCGGCCCTCCAGTTACCTCTTGGGAATGACAGGATAAGAAAGTGAATATTAGCTTTTAGAGTATTTAGGTGGTGTTAGCTTTTAAAGTATTTTGTATTTGAGGAAATGAAAATCTCTCTGCAGTGTCTTGGTAAACTCACAGGCAAATTATTCCCAGTTTTATTTCAAGGATAAGACAAAAGAGGCAAAAAATATTGGTATTGCCTATTCTCCTTCCATTACCTGCATGAGTCAGTGTGATTCACAGGAATTAAACTGGCATACCACAGAGACAGAATATCCCCTTTCACAATTGATTGCTTTAAATGCTTTTCTCCTTAAGCACAAAGTACGTAATGCTCTGTTTCAGCACCTCTTGCAATTAGCGGCACTTGGGGCCGGTGCCATGAAATGCACCATTTCATAGAGTGGCTCTATCAAGCCACTCCAGGATGCCCCGGGCAAAGCCCCATTCGCCTCCCTGTAGTTACCCACCTTGCAGGGAGGTGGTGGGGATAATTAGCTAACATTTGTGTGATGTTTTGAAGAAGAAAAGTGCTGAATATTATTATTGTTATCAGATAGGCCAGCATGTGTCTCCTATGTAGTGAGGGACTTTGGGAGCTTTATAAGGAGAGCTGCCCCAAGGCTGGTCATGTGCTTAACTTGGTTATTAGGTCTGAGCTGAGTATTTCAACTGTTCAGATCACCCCTCTGAGTATTATCACCTGGTTTGTTGACTAAGAGGTTAGTTGAGATTAGTATGTGATAATTGTCTACAAATATCTGAAGGAGAAAAAACCTTGCAGAGGGTTAAGAGTTATTTAAAGTCCAAGAGACTAGTTCTGAGAGTGATGGGATTCAGAAAGAGAAAATGGAGGCTGAATATCAGGGAAAATTTCCTAGTTCTGAGCTCCACTAGACTCTCTTCAAAGCAGGGAATATATATGTATCTATAGCAGTGGTACCCAACAAGTGTGCCGGGGCACACTGGTGTGCCACAGGAATACCCAAAGTGCTCCACGAGCATGCCCGAGAGCTGGAGTTAAAGTTCCCTCCCTGCTCAGCCCAGCCACCTGGGCTTTTCAGGGCTGGGAAAAGGCAGGGGCTAAAGTAAGGGGGAAGGCACTGAAACACAGTTCGGGGCCCCCTATTATTAGGTAGGCAGCATTCTGGCCCCCTAAAATAGAGGGAAGCAGAAGAATGGGGAGTTCCAGGGGCCCCCTAAAAACAGCAGGAGCAGCCCAAATGCACTGTTCAGGTGGCTCCACCTTAAACCTGGCTCCACCTTAAGCCCAGCCAGCAGCGTGCTGGGGGAGGCTGGGAGTGTGCAAATCTCCCCCTGCAGGGTGGAGCAGCTTGTCAGCCAGCCTGCAAATAGCCCAGGTAAGGGCTTTGGGGGGGAAGGCTGCTGGGGTTTGTGTGCGGCAGGTGTGTGTGTGTAGCAGAGGTGGATGGGAGTGGCTGTGTAGCAGAGGGTGTGTAGCTGGGGTTGTGGGGTGGGGCTGGTTGGGGGGTGGAGGCCTACTTCTGGCTGCTGCAGTGATGGGAGGGTCCATCACAGGCAGAAGGGGGCTGGAGGAGGGGAGGATGGGACCCACTGGGGTGGGAGGGAGCAGCAGTGGGGTGAGGATTTGCCCTGGGTGGCAGGGAGTCACTGTGGAGAAGGGCGAAGTGGGTGCTGTGCCATGCTGCCACCCCACAGGTTCACCCTGCCTCGCCCCCCCACAAAGCCACTTGTGTTCTCCCTTCCTCTCTCACCACCCTTGTGCTGTTCCCCACATGGCTGCCCTTGTCCTCTTCTAACACCCCTGCCCTGCTCTGCTCCCCACACTTGCTCCTGCCACTGCACACAATTCCTGACCGCCCCTGTTTTGCAATCCCTGCTCTGCTACCCCTACTACCCCACACAGGAGCATTTCTGAAACACTGTGCCATGGTTCATGAATACTTATAAGTAATTTAAGTTAATTTGAATATTCATGTTTTTTTTTTTATGGTGGTGTGCCTCGAAAAATTTAAAGGTATCAAGGTGTGCCACGGCAGAGAAAAGGTTGGGAACCACTGATGTATAGCATGCCTAGCAGAATGACAAACAAGAAGTCTGGAGGCACTTTTAAGACAAACAAATTTATTTATCGCATGAGTTTTTGTGAGAGAAAATCCCACTGCTGTAATTAGCAGAAGAGTGTGAAATAATCTCCAGTGGGATTTGGTGGAAGCCCCATTGCTTGAGGCATTTAAAATTATATTGGACAAAGACAACACAATAAAATATGCTGTAGAGATGAGTCCAGTTCTGCTCATAGGAGGAATGAAATAGATTTCATCCAGTAGAAATTTTACATCTCTAATTTCTGTGATCCTGTGAATTCTATTATGGATAAACTTTCAGTTTTTTTCATATTTAATTGTAACAGATGAGTTTTCAATCATGCTTCCGAGAAGTGAAATATCTCTGAATCATATTGTGTGATAACTGTGCTTCTTAGGTCACTGCATTAGGTCTCTTATGCTCTTTTGTGCTTAATGTAAACTGAGTGCATTAGAGTGGTGCAATTAAGAAAGCTGATTTTAGGCTTAAGCTTTAGATGCTTTAAAAAGACTACCAAAACATTTAGTTCAGTCTCACTGATGCTGGGATGACAATGTTTCAAAAAAAAAGTTAAGCATTTTCCTGATTTCTTAACAGATATTTTAACGCCTTCCAGTTGTATTCAAAACTAATGGCACATCAATGGTCTCCCAAGATTGCCTTGGAAAGCAATAACTGCCTTCACAAAATCTAGTTTTGGAAAATCTAGAAATCTAGCAAATAGCACTGTCTAATTATGTCTGATTATGGTGATGAAGCACTTTCCCCCTGTAGCAGTTTCTGAATTCAGTCAGTATTTCTCATGCTTTTTGGCATCCTGGAGAGTCAGATTATTATACCTATGCAATTCTTTGGTGTGTTAGAGCAGTGGTTCCCAACCTTTTTCAGGCTAGGGACCCCTTTTTAACAAAAAGAAATCTTTGCGGCCCCCCTGGCTGATTATGTAATCTGGCCTGCGCAGGAAGATTCTGGCCCATGCCATTCTGGTGGCGCTACTGGGACAGCCAGCGAGTGGTGCCACCACCACCATGGCCTATGCCGCTGGGGAGCCGAGCGGCAGCAACTATGGTCCCCTGCCCTTGCCCGTTCTGGGGAACTGCCACAATCCCATCCCTCTGTTGGGATCTAGCCACAGACAGAGAAAGGCAGCCCTGGTGGGGAGGATAGGGGATGCAGCTAGATTCTGGCCCCATCAGGAAGAGGCTTGGTGGACCCCCTGAAACAGACCCCAGGTTGGGAACCACTATGTTAGAGTGTTGCTATCGCTTGCTGTTTCCTGTTCAAGTGAAAGCCTAACCCGTGACCCTGCTTCACCAAAGACTGTCTACTGCCAGGGGTTAAAGTAAGCCAGAACACCCCGGGGCCCACTATTTTTAGGGGCCACCATTCTGGGGCCCCTAAAAATAGAAAACTGAGCTGGCACGCTGTGTTCCAGTACGTTCTGGCAGGGCAGGCAGTGCTAGAAGCAGAGTAGAGGTGCACCTGCCCTGCTGTAAAAAGTGCCAGCCAGCTCCCCTGCACATTCACACAGCAGACTGTGCTGCAAGCAGAGTAGAAGCACGTCTGCCCTGCTCAAAGTGCCCTGCTGTCCCTGCACCTGCCCCCCCCCCAGCAGCCAGCCCCCAGACAAAACTTCACTGGCCAGCCCGCCCTAGCACTGCTGCTGCCTGGCATTGAGTCTGGCACAGACAGGGACAAGTAGGAATGGCCAAGGTAAGACCTCGGCTCAGCCTTGGGGAGCCCCACGGTGGGGCTAGGGGAAGCGGCAGGGCAGGCAACCCCTGAGCTTCAGACAGAGCTGCTGCACCCCAGAGCGTTCCTCTGGGGACAGGGATAGCCTTGTGGCCAGGCTTTCAGGGAGGAGAAGGGGAGCACTGAGATCAGGTGGTGCAGAGCTGCTGGGGGACAGAGAATGCTGCTGGGAGGTGTGTGGGGCAGGATGTGTGTGTGTGCACATGTAGCTGGGTGTGTGGGGGGGTATGTGTGTGGAGTGGAGCAATAACTGATGCACGTGGTACTGAGAAGTGGTTGCAAATGCTTACCTGGGCTGAGGCCCACACATGCATGAAGGGGACCCAAATGATACAGGAAGGGGGTCCGATGATTAGGAGGGATCCAGGGCCCACCAAATTATACTTTAACCACTGCTTACTGCCTCCAGTCTCACACCCTGTGTGCACATGCATCTCACACTGTGCAGAGGAGGCACATAGAAGCATGGTAACTCACAATTCTGAGCGTGGCTGCCCGAGATGACAAACAGCTCTGCAGTGAAGGTGATGTATATACCAACTTCCTAGGTAGCAATGTGTGTTGAAGCTGCATATACATTGTGTGTATGTCCTCTGATATATCCTCCTTGAGGATAGTAAAAGGTAGTGTAAGCCCACCCATCACTGTTCCTTCCACTAAACACTGAATCTGTTATAAGATTGAAGTACAATAAGCAGGAAGGAGGCTGGGAAGCGTCAGTCCATGCTAGCAGTCATCTTGAAGAACACACTAAAGTCCGTTCTTCTCCAAGCATTGCTTGAATAGATTCCCCAGACCTAAGATAGTTGGCTTAAAGGAGGAAACCCTGTTAGGTCACATAAGAAGTCAATAGTGTTGTGGCCATCTACCAAAGCTGCCTGGTTGCATTTTTCCTTACTGGCAGGGTTATCCTTCAGGAAGGATAATGTCTGATCTCCTGGCTGAGCAAAATGTCTTTGCCATACGCCAGGTAGAGAAGAATAAAAAGAGAGCAGTATGATTCTTCAGTGCTTTACCCGCTGTTTTGAGCGTCCATAAAATGTAAGCAGTTCAAAATGTGTTGAGCGACAGCTGTCTACAGTATTTCTGGGTGGAGAAGTTCATATGAACTCATTTTTTGTCCTTGAAACCTCAGATGATTTTTGGTACTGTCTAAGCCACATACAATTGCTTAATGTTTACCTATGCCTGTTTCTCTGAAGTAGGTAGAACCAGCAAGACATTTCAGAAAGACACAATCGGGGCTGGGGGAGTGGGCAGGACATGAACTCAACAAAAGACTGTGCTCCACTTAAGTCCTATTTAAGCACTCAGATCAGGGCTTACGTGGGGCATAAGTGCTGCAAGGGCCTTACATTGCAAGGAAATGAATTTCACCCAAAGTGAACAGAGTTATTAAATGGTCACATCTAAAGATGAACAAAGGTCTGGTCATCAAAGGTCTCTCAGTACCAGTGTTATAAACTATATTCCAATACTCAAATAGTGGTTCCCAACTAGCTAGACAATAAAATCAGGAAGCAAGCATTCTTGGAGCATAGTTACTGCAGTATGGTTGAGGCGTAGGCATGGGTGCTGACAATGGAACTCGAGCCCATTTAGAAAGGCACATGGCACCGTCTGTGGTGCCACAGCAATTGCCACTCCTGCCACTGAAAGTCACTCTGGGTGGCTTCTTTTGGGTGGCGCTGGAATGCTGGGGTCTCTGCCTGCCCATGCTCCCATGTGCCATGGAAAGAAGCTGCCCAGAGCAGCTCCTCTCTGCAACATGTTGCCTCCAAAAAGAGCCACTCCAGTCAGCTTCTCTCCATGGCATGCCTAGGAACTGCACCGCCCCCCCCCCCACACACACACTCCAGTCATGACTGTGGATGAATTTTCAAGTGGCTGCCACATTTTTTCAGCAGAGGGGGACCACTGGCACCAGCTGAGGTTCAGGAGATAGGGCTGGCATAGGGGTTGGCAGAGGTTGCTGACTCCCAGAGTATAGTTACTCCATTATAGATACTGTGTAGCTTGGTTGCTGCTCCCCTTTTGTACCAGTGTCATGTTTCTTGAAGAGGGAGAATTTCAAGCAACATGAAGTTTGCTTGTTGTGTTGAATCTCAAGTAAAATTAATCATGACAATCAGAAACACAGGTATGGCAGAATCTTTACCTTGACTGGGTTAGTCACTAATCAACAAGATCCTGTTTCCTCCAGGTACTTCTTTTGTGCCAGTACTTCCACTGACATCAGATAAGCATGTGAGTGATGCCGTTGAAATCAGTACGATAACTTGCGTGCTTAAAGTCAAGCATGTGCTTTGTTGATTTGATGAGTTGTGTCCTTGGGCAAGCAGAGATATATCAGTGTAACTCAGCAGTTTGAGACAGGCATGAAGATCCACAGCCAGGAATATCAGAACTGTGAGAAAAGAAAGGGCTATAAGAAAATAATCTGTATAGAGGTTATTGTGATGGGGTGTACCAGACCCTTTGAGGCCCCATGCTGGAGGCCTCACAATCCTACCATGCCCTTACCCAGAAAAGGAGCAGTGAATGAAGGTGGGTCCTCCAGGCCTGTCCAGAAAGACTGAAGGAAGCGGACAAGCAGAGCACAGCAGGCCCAGTTGAAAGGGAAATAGCGGGAGGGTCTGAACAGGGCAGTTCCTTGCTGGAACTAGGAAGGATGGGGTTGTGACACTTCCCAGGTGAGGGAAGTCGGGGCAAGCCCCTGTCAGGGCAGGGTGAAAAGGAAGGGGCTATGTGGGAAGTGGCTAAGGAAACAGCACAGGGCTGTTATTTGTTGAGTCCTTAGAATAGTCGGTCAGCTGGGGTTGTGCCTCTGGGGAAGAGGCAAGTTTGTTACTCGCTGGAAAGAGATTGAATGTGAGAGGTGACTTGGCTGGAGAACTGGGTCAGTTAGAAGAGCTGAGCTGAGGACAAAGAATCCCCTCAAAGAAAGCCTTGTGGGCACTGCTCTTGAACAGGGCAGGGGTGGGCTTAAAACCAGCCCCAAAGAGGCTGAGAACTAAGCCCAGTGACAGGGCTGTAGGCACCACCTAGGGAACAAGGAAAGACCGTGCTGGACCTTTTACCCTGGCATATTAATTGTATAACTTAGCTGGAGGACTGAGCTACTGAAGACCCAGCAAATGAAGACAAAGGCAGACTGGGGGGGAGGGGAGACAAAGAGCGACAGAGCACAGGTTCACACCCAGCAGCAGATTTTGGCGCCCTGAGTGCATTCCACTTGGACCATGCCCCTTGCAATAAGCGGTGCCTGGAGCAATCGGCAGGGAACACACCCTTTATTTGCTCCAGGGCACCTGGCGCAAAGCCCTATTCACCCTGCCGTAGTTATGGCCCTGCCCAGCAAATAGGAAATGCTGAAGAAAGATGAGTGCTCTTATGGTTATAAATTACATATGTTACAAGAACAAGTGGCGCCTGACTCTGTCTTTGGGGAGGCTGAGTGGGGGACAACTGGTGCTGACTGTGGTCACTCGCCACTTGCACCTCATGGTCTCCTTCTTTGAGAGGTGTGGGTAGGAAGAGGGCAAAGAGGTGTGTGCAGGGTATGGGGCTGTTGGAGTGGAGATGGGGAGTGAGAGTTTCAGCCAGTGACTGTTTGGGCAGGCTTGGACTCCCCACGCCTCTTATACCCACTGCCTGTGGTTACAAGCTCCCTTAACTAGTACATGTAGTCAGCAGACTGCATGGAAACAAGTTTACTCTCAGGTAGAAACAACAAGGGTTAGATCCTCATAGAAGCAGTACCAGAGTTGTTCCCTGTTAACATCCACTGAAACTGAACTCTTCCCACTGAACTAATAAGAGAAAATAACTAGTTACGTATTTGTTTATTTAACAAATAACATGGCTGCTTTAGTTAAGGAACAGCAGTGAATTAATGCAAAAAGGTTCCTTAACAGTTTTTTCAGTTATGTATTTTCCTCTCTTGAATCTTTGCAAATTTCATGATTTTAAAAAAAAAGTGTGCATTCTTTTGAGCCTTTTCCAAGTTGCTGATTCTTAGGTCTCCAGCAAATGCATTCATCTAAGTAGCTTCTGTACTGGATTGAACGCAGTTCTTGGCATCTGTCAAAGGGGAAAATAATCCTGGAAAAAACAATAGTATTTCCTTGTATGAGTAAGTGAGCATTCTCGTTCATGCTCTACAGAATGGATCACCAGTTTTTAAAGTAATGTGGATGGATATTTATAGGTCTGGCAGGAGAGTCAACACAAGCTGCCATGCTCAGTGCCTGATGGGCTCTTGTCTATTTTTAAGTTGTTCCTTCTTACCTGTGGATCTAGTAATTTGGGGCTCCAATTACAAGAAAAAGTTTGGTGGATTGAGGATTTTTTTTCCTCCTTCATAGAGGCTGAGTCCTATACTCACTAGGTGATAAATAGATGACTCTCTTTCAGGAATTGCTGGTTGAGCTGATTTGGATGCTGCTGTTGTTAGCTGTTAGTTGATTTTGAAATCTAACTTTTCTGTTAGCCATGCTTGGGAGGACTGGTGCAAACCTGCTATCCATTGTGTATATGATCTCAGTGGCTGGTCGTCAGAGCTTTGCGGACTGTGTGCCTCTCTTGAACTGTTTTCTCAGTTTGCACTGACACTTTTAGTGTGATGTTTGGATATAGAATTTAAGAGGGTTGTCCTTAATCTTAGTGGTCAGGGTTCTACAGCTGTTGATTTCTGTGGTCTAATCATGGAGGGCAATAATTAGCCCCTGACTTGAGGATCTTAAAAAGTTGCAGCCAGGACCTAAGACACTGATGAGCTGTGGTGCGTTTGGTGATATTTCAGACCACGGATCTCAAACTCAAATCACCATGAGGGCCACATGAGGACTAGTAGAGGGCCTCATGAGGACTAGTATATTAGCCCAAGGGCCGCATCACTGAAACCATTTAATACAACAATATTGTAAATACTGTTAACAATAATGTTGTGTGGGCCGCAGGAAATAGTTTTAGGGGCCGTGTGTTTGAGACCCCTGTTTTAGACCCACATCACTCAAGGGTCAAGATGCTAGTGCTTCTTGGGGATAGAGAACCTATGACCCCAAGACCCCAGGAGCCAGACGTGCTCACAGGAGACATGTTAGGCGCTTTGGTGGTTCACCCAGACCAGTAAGAGGCCGTCACATCTGACTTGTAACCATGAGTGTTTCTTTGCTGTACAGCTCTCATGCACAGTCCTGACACCATCAACATGTTCACTTCTCAAGTCATCTCGCCTTGGCTTCCACTTGTCTGGCTACTCCTTGCAGTGTGTCATCAACAGCCCCTCTGGTCCTGAGTCACCCCAAAGCTTTCTACCCGTTCTCTGTAGTGATCAGTCTCTCCTCCTGGACCCTCCCAGAAGTTATCAAGTTCACTACCTCCAAAGAGATGGAACAGACAGCAATCTGCTCAATGAGCTGAGGATTTAATCCATCATTTTTCAATATATCACTGAGATGGTTTGTAAAAGTCAGATGGGTTTATTAACAACAGAGCCTAGAATTAAGTGATACCAAGCAGGAGGGATAGCAATATAGTAGGGGGTTAGGAAGTAAGAATGCACTTAAGGTTTAACAAATGAGACTTTTGTTCAAAACAGTTTTCTCACCACGGTCACTATTCCAGCATGGCTGGCTGGTCATTAGCCAGGAGCCAAACAGAGCCCAGAGCACTTGGTTTCTTTGGCTACGGCTACACTGGCAAATTAGTCCAGACTAAGGAGGCTTAGTCCAGACTGATTTAGCCCATGTCTACACTAGGCTTTGCCTAGTTCAAACTTAGAAATTTCTTAGTTCGAACTAGAAAATGCCTAGTTCGAACTTGTAAGTACCGGCACTTAGTCTGGACTTACATGCTTAATGTGAACTAAAAATATGTTCTAGTTCAAACTAAGTATTAGTTTGAACTAGAATGCACAGTTTTCAAACTAAAAAGTTCCTGATTAATTCAAACTAAGGTCGAACTTCTTAGTTTGGACTCAGAAGTCTGAACTAAGTGTGGCCAATGTAGACATAGCCTTTGTCTCCTCAGGTGAAGGATAATCCCAAGTCTTTTTTCCAGTTTCTTCTATTCCCCCAAAGTTGTGTCTTGATTTCAAGAGCCAAGGAGGTCTCCTAAAGGATTCAGTCTCTTGTCTCCTGCCATGGGTGATGCTATCTTGATCAAAGCATCCCTCTTGGGCCATTTCCATGTGATACTTCCTGCGCAATTTTACAGTGTAAATGAAGTCTTCTCTCTGCCCCACTGCCAGTCTACAAGCTGATTGCTTTGTTTAGTGTTGGTGTATGAGTTGCAAGGGAATTCACAACCCTTTGTTTAAGAAAAACCTGTTTATCAACCTTTCCTGACATGCCTCCTTTAGACATATTTTGGTCACATTTGCAGTACATCTAAATAGTTCTTTGCACGTTAACCATGCATCACCCAAGAACATTGTCAGTGAGTTATTAGAGTTGTGTTCACTAGTCAAATATTAGATATGAATGTCATGACTGCGATGTGTTTGTGGCTGGATGGGCCAGCTGAGTCTCACTGCTAAATAGCATACATACTGATAGTCAGATGCTCTCAGGGTCATGATATGCTAATAAGTTGAATGATGGAGTGGATTGCACCCTCATTGATGATGCTAAGATGATGCTAAGGTGGGGAGGGATAAAATAGAGAATGACCTAGACAAATTGGAAGACAGGGCCAAAAGAAATCTGAGGCTCAGCAAGGACAAGTGTGGAGTCCTGCACTTAGGACAGAAGAATCCCATGCACTGCTACAGACTGGGGACCAACTGACTAGGCAGCAGCTCTGCAGAAGAGGACTTTGGGGTTAGATTGGACAAGAAGCTGGGTATGAATCAACACTCTGCCCTTATTGCCGAGAAGGATAATGGCATATTGGGCTGCATTAATAGGAACTTTGCCAGTAAATCAAAGGAAGTTAATTATTCCCCTCTATTCATCACTGGGAAGGCTGCATTTGGAGTACTGTGTCCCATTTTTTGCCCCACTACAGAATGGGTGCGGACAGACTAGTGAGAGTCCAGAGGAGGGCAATGGAAATGATCAGGGGGCTGGTGCACTTGACTGTGAGGAGAGGCTGAGAGATGTAGGCTTGTTTAGTCTCTAGAGGAGAAGAATGAGGACGATTTGATGGCAACCTTCAACTATCTGGGTGGGGATTCCAGGGAGGATGGTGCTAGGCTGTCCTCAGTGGTGGCAGATGACAGAAACATGAGCAATGGTCTCAAGTTGCAGTGGAGGAGGGTTAGGTTGGATATTAGGGAAAAAATTTTCCTAAGGAGGGTCATAAAGCACTGGAATGGGTAACCTAGGGAGGTGGTGGACTCTCCATCCTTAGAGGTTTTTAAGGCCTGGCTTCACAAAGCCCTGACTGGGATGGTTTAGTTGGGGTTGGTCCTGCTTTGAGCAGGAGGTTGGACTAGATGACCTCCTGAGGTCCCTCCCAACCCTAATCTTCTATGAGTCTACAAGCTGTGTTCATACCAGAAGTGCTTTTCTGGTATAGCATAGTGCTAAGGTGTTCCTAGCATTGACTTGGTCCTAGGCCCGTGCGATTGCTAAAAGCCTGGCATTTGGTGCATCCACATAGAATGTGCCTCTGCCCAGGACTGAGCACACACCAGGCATGTGTCTGTCACAGACAAGGGGGAGAGACATGGTTTGGAGCTGATGAAGTTAGTGCCAGCCATTGATAGACACAAAACAGGGAGAAAGTGCTGAGTTGTGCATTCAGGGTGTCCACTGTACTGCCAGCCCATCATACTCAATAGCCATGAGTCAGGCTCACCAAAACCATGGGATTAGATAAAAAATTGGTATTTTTATCATTAGCCTTCTGGTTTTTGACCCTTGAGGATGAACTGGGGTTGTATTTTGGGACTTTTGCCACAGCCACAAGGGCTAGAAACTTACTTTTCTTAAAGAATGAAAACCGCAGTAATCAGAAATCCACTTGATTCCAGGAGCTGGGGCTTTAAGCAACATAATTATTATGAGTCTCGTGCCAAAATCATGAGTTGGCAACACTAGATCCAGGCAGGCAGTGCTCAAAGAAAGGAAAGTTATTTGCACACACTCCTCCCTGTTACTGATCCAGGAAAGGAATAGGGGTGGGGGGAGAGGAGACAGAATAGAGATCTGAATAAGCCATGCTGCTGGGAGAGCATACCACGGGCAGAAAGCTGAGGATGCAGTGGGAGCCGTGTTATAATCCAGCTACATGCATCCATTTAATAGTTTCTTGCACAATCAGTTCTGAGTTTCATGCACGTGGCCCCGTATGCACAGTATAATCTCTCTCAGCTCAGATGCAAGGCTCTAATACTGCCCACATTAAGTTCTTCTTGTAGACATACTTCTGCCATGCTGCCTGCAGTTAATCAAGTTAACCATTGGTTGGATGACACCACTCTGACAGTGTAAGATAGCCTTAAAGTGAGTAATTAAAATGAATGCCTATTTTAATAAATGAGAATCAGCCCCAGTGTGCATAAAACTTGCCTGTCATTCCTAGTCCCTCTGGCCTACTTGTCTGTCTGGCCTTAGAGTTCCAGGCCGCTAGCTGTGTTAGTCTAATTTGGCAAACAAATGAAGAGTCCTGTGGCATTTGTGAGATTCTACCCATGAAAGCTTTTGCAATAAATACATTTGTTAGTCTTTAAAGTGCCACAGGACTCCTTTCTTGTTTTGTCCTTAGAGTGCAAGCCCCTTAGATCAGGCACTGTCTTGACACCTTGAGTGTTTGGAAAACACTTAACATGTAGGACCTGCTGCTTTCTGTCAATTAAAATCCAACAGTGGGAGATCCTAAGATGCTCTACAGTCTAGATACAGCAGACTACACTTCTCCTGACAAAAAGAACATGCTAAGAAACAGCCGCTAACTTGACTACTCAAGAGGGTAAGCCATTGTGAGGGTAAACGTGACATGCTGGAAATAGGAAATCACAGAAACATGAGTCAATTGCAGTTTGTTGGAAGAGGTAGAGAGGGAGACGAACCAGAAATTACTAAAAGGGAACAAGAACTAAGGGCATTTGTAAATATATCAGGAAAAGCTGTACTAACTAGAGAAAATAAGTCTATCTAACGCCCTTACAATGAATAGATGTATGAATAAATAAAATTATGTTCGTATGTGTGATGGGGGAAAGTAGCTACAGGCTCCTCACTGAAACAGGGTGGGGAATATAGCAGCACTGGCCTAGAGAGGCTATTTTTCTACTCCAACAGGTGCAGCACACATAGCTAGTGAATGGACAGTTTAAAAGAACACAGCTAGCTGAGCAGAGGAGGCAGGAGGGCGTCAGGGAGCCACTTGTCATGCTGGGAGGCAAGGCAGATGTTGAAAGCTGTGCAAGAAGTAGCACAAGGTGGGAGAAGGTTGACTGACAGCCCTGAGGTTGGCTGACTGAGCAGGACACTAAAAGACTGAAGAGAGGCTGCTCAGCAGTGACCATACCCACGAGTGAGGTGCTCCAGCCTGGTAGGAAGTGGCCTGAGGGTAACTTATCTTGGAGTAGCTCAGTAACTGGGCTGGACACTTGGAGAGACCCATCGGGCCTTGGGTTGGGACCTGGTGGCGTGGGTGGGCCTGTGTCTATCTTTCCCCTTTGGCTTCTTTGTAGAGACAGGCTCTGCAGCAGAAATATAAACACATGGAGGGTGAACAAGGCCATGACTGGCACCTCCTCTACATTGATTAACATAAGCCCTGTGAATAGTGTAGTGGCTAACACCCTTGCTTAACATGCAGAAGGTCCTGGGTTCAATTCCCAGGGGGTTGGACTTGATGATCTCATGAGGTCCCTTCCAGCCCTATGATATGATATAACAGAAACTGAGTAGATGACCAGGCAAGCTGGTCATCTGACCATTAGGGAATAGCAAATCTAGCAAGTGATAAAAGCCAATAAAAAAGTGTTAAGAAAAATGACATGTGTGTGCCTCCTGCTAGGAGAACCAGCTGACATGTGTCCCAAAGTACTAGATGAGTAAAAGAATCAAGAGAGCTTACTACTTGATAGTCATAGATACCTGGGGAAACACCAAAGGATTCTGGTAGAACTAGGAGGAGATGAAGCACAGCATGACTACTTAGTAAAAGGGAAGAACAGTTATCCTGGTCATTTTTGTTCAGCAAATCTAAATTCATTCCCAGATAGCATAATGGGAAGAACAAGAAGTGAAACAAATCTTTAAGCATCTAGATCAGTGGTTCCCAACCTGGGGTCCAGGGACCCCCAGGGGTCTGCGGAGCCTCTCCTTACCGGGGCCAGAATCCAGCTGCCCAGCCCTGATGCTCCCTGCCAGGGCTGCCTCTCCCAACCCATGGCTGGATCCTGGCAGGAGGATCGGGCCGTGGCGGCTCCCTGGCAGGGCCAAAGGCAGGGGGCCATAGCCGCTGCTGCAGTGCTGCTTGCCAGCTGTCCGAGTGGCACAAGCCAGAGTCAGCCTGCGCGAGCCAGATTACATAATCAGATGGGGGGGCCGCAAAGTTTTTTTTTTTTTTTTTTTTGTTAAAAAGAGGTCTCCAGCCTGAAAAAGGTTGGGAACCACTGATCTAGAGGCTAAAAGAATCACAAACATTAATTAGCAGAGGTTTATAAAGAAAAACTCATTCCAGAAAAAGCTTGATAGACTTTACCATTAACTCACAAAGTTAGTGAATACAGTGAACCCAGTCAATATAATATACCAGGGTCAGCAACCTTTGTTGATCCTTTTGCCAGCCCGCCCCCCCCCAACCCTCGGCTGGTTTCGGTGGCCGCCTTCCAGTTTGTCAGTGGCCACAGCTGGAGTGGTGGGTGAGGATACTTCCCAGGCATTCCACTGAAAGGAGCTGCTCGTGGAAAGAAGTCCCTCAGACCGGCTCCTCTTGTTGGAGTTCCTGGAGATAGGGTCCACAGCAGAGTCATAATGCTCTATTTCAGCACCCCTTGCAATTAGTGGCTCTTAGGGCCAGTGCTGTGAAACGCACCTTTTAATAGACCAGCTCTGGCACACTCGGGGCAAGGCCCCATTCACCCCACTGTAGTTAACGGCTCTGGTCCCCAGGCACGCCAGAAAAAGAAGCTGCCTGCATTGGCTCTTCTTGGAGGTCCCCAGGCATGCTGTGGAAAGAAGCTGCCCAGAAAGGCTCCTTCTGCTTTTGGCAGCACACTGTGGAGAGGAGCCACCCTGGACTGTTTCTGTATGTGGCATGCGTGGGGCAAAGGCATGGTGGGGATCCCCCGTGCCCTGGCTGCCACTGAAAGAAGCCACCTGGACTGGCTGTCGCTGGCAAGAAAAGCAACTTCTGTGACGTCACAGAGGGTGCTGCATGCCACTCCAAATGGGCTTGTGTGGTACTGTCAGCACACATGCCAGAGGATTCCTACCCCTGTAATATGCCAGTATGTTAGTAGAGCATTGGATATGGTGCCTTATGAAACCTCCCTTTAAAAATTTATTCACATAGGTTAAGGAAGGAGCACTGTCGTATGGACTGAAACCAGAAGTGAGGGGTAATTATGATTAGCAGTCTGTCAGACTGGGAATGTCACAGGAATCAGCCAGAGATGCAGTCTGAGTATTGTTATTAATGATCTACAAGACAAGTGCATGTTAATTCAATTCCCAGATTATACGAAGTAGGGGGAATGTTGCAGACGTCAGTAAGGAAAGAAAAATATCTAGAAGCACACTAGAAAAACGGAAAATAAATCTGCCATGAATCTGCAAATGGATGTTGTGGCCCCACTCCCCAATACTAGACAGAGATTTTTGACTCATTGTACCGGTGCTCAACTATGGCACTGCAGGATGCTAGAGGCATTGCCTTTCCAGTGAGATGTTAAACTGAGTTCTTCACCACCTGTGATCACTAACAAACCATGGCAAATATAAGGGAGTTAATTCTAGCCAAATTCAGCGTAGCTATACTTTGCTGACTTAAATTACTACTTTCAACTGAATACAGATTTCTTCACTTCTTGTCCTAGGCCCTGCTACAGCACACGCCAAATGTTAAACACGCAGCATCCATTGACTTCTTGTGCTACTCACATGTGTAAAGTTAGGCATGTGCTTAATGAATCAGGCTCTGAATCAGTGTTTCCAAAGCGGTAGGTCTGAACCCAACAGTAGGTCATAGGAAGCTTCTTATGGGTTGTGAAGCCCTAGGCAAAGATGCACTTTCTCAGGCACCTCTTGACACCAGTCTTGGATAGGAGAGCATGCTTTCCCTGCACTCAGTCCACAGTGGCAGCTCTTGTCCCATGGGGCTCAGCCCTGCTCCAGGTGTTGCAGCTTGGTGCACAGGATTACAGAACCACTCAGGTTTGGCCTAGTCTGTGTCAACATCAAAAGAGCAAACAGAGTGTGGCGCCCAAGAGGTACCTAAAAGATGAGCTACAGCCAGTGCAGGCCAATGCATGGAGTGGCATTGTGAGGGTGCACCCTGATCAAACAAGTTAAACCAGGTTTGTTGTGTTGGATTTTCCTTCTCCCCAGAAGCCAGAATGAATGTTGAGTTGACTGAAGGATGAACTCATTAAGAAACATGGGAGTTGCTTAGAGCAGAGAAACAGAAGCAGCACAGTGTGATCCAGGATTAGGTAAACCCTGTCATAGACTGCTGCATTGGTATGACATAAGCGCTAGAATAATTGTTGGAGTTGGAGGACCCCCGATATGGAAGAGGACTCACTTCTTCCCTGGTGGAGCACAGACTCTAGAGCAGGAGTGGCCAAACTCATGGAACTAAAAAGCCACACAAGTTGATCATTAAACCTTCGAGAGCCGCACTGAGGCATATAGCCATGTACTTCTACCTACTCCAAAATTACTAAGTTTAAAATTCATTGCACACTTTAATTTTGTTATAAAAACAGGGCAAATATTGATCCTACTAATGTCAGATTCTAATAATTACGTACGGTTACCATGAAAATTAGGCCTATACAGCAAAAACTTAGCTGCTGCTCAATGTAGAAGTGCCACTGCAGGCTAGTGGTGAGTTTTTTAAAATCCCAACCATGGCACACTTCTCTGCACCATCCCCAACCATGCTGCACTTCTCCCCACCATCCCGACCCCCTCCTGAACTCCTACCCTGGGGCTGCTTTCCTAAATTGATTTGCTGATGTTCTTCTGGGAGCCACAGTTTTTCATTCAAGAGCTGCATGTGGCTTCCAAGCCACAGTTTGGCCACGCCTGCTCTAGAGTTTAGTATTGTCTACTGTGAGTTACACACTGGGAGTGTCCCATCATTGCTGCTGGCATTCTGCGTGCATTTAAGACATCTACTGATCCTCTGCCTTTGTTTAACATTGGAGAAATAGTCAGTCATCTATATAGAGGCTTTCCGAACCCTTGGAGGAAAGTATGGGGTAAGTGCTCAGAATGGCTGTTCCCTATGACAGGGGTCGTATGTTCACCAGGAAAAACAAGCCTAAGAAATTGCATTGTGGATCCTGAAGATACGAGGCCCCTCAGTGATCCACTCTCCATTTTAACAAAACCACCCTCTTGAGTGTAATTTCAGTGAAACCAACTGAAAGTGATGGGCTTTACTGCCTTCCCTCAACCCTGGTAGGTGAATGCTGCCACAGTCAGGATTGGAACTTTGTGGCTTCAAGAGGATCTGGTGAGAGGTTCTTCATTTCAGTCCATCCTGCTGCCCAGTGTGAGTTTCTGCTAAGTACCGTGTTTTGATGAGTCCACTAGGGGTGGCTTCACGTCAGTGGAATTGGCATTAAGGTTTGCACAATCCTACATTAATCAGGACATGCTGTGCCCTAGGTGCATTGTGGTAAACCATACGGCATGCTGGCATGAAGAGTGAAGTTAGGTTTGTGGTGGAGGTCTCTGCAATCACCTGATGTCACAGTCTGGGGTTTGTCAGTGAAGAGATGGGATTGGGCCAGGTTGCTCGAGAGGATTTGTCACTGGAGTGTGCTAAAAAGGTTTCAGCACCCATCCTCCCCCCTCCATTGTTGCCTGATATATAGAGATTATGCAATAATTAGATTGATTGCTTAAGAATTTTCCACTTATTGCTGGGGGTGGTTTCGGGAGCTTGTTATTAAAAGGCCAAGGAGAGTTATGCAAGCTATTGGGGCAGATTGGCTCGAGCCATTTGTCTCTGGGCGGTGGGGAGGATTCAACTCAGGGTGAATATCCCCGGGTCTAGGAAGGCTGAGTCCAAGTTACTCTCTCAAGCTGCAGGATCACAGCAAGTCAGCCAATGGAGAAGGTTGTAGGTGCTGAGAGTTTGGCCACCAACTCTTGGGCCCCCTGTAACCACCCACACTGGACACATACCCAGGGACAACCTTGGGTGTGGGACAGCTGAGCTAGGACTATCCACAATTCAGCTTGCCTACTGAATCGCTTTTGTACTTTACTCAGCTATGACTGCAGTTTTTCTGTGGTTAACCCTACACACCCTATACTCCTCTCTGTCCCCTGGACTGATGCACACTAGGGCTCCATAGATCAATTATTTCCCTTGTTGGGGATGTGAGAAAGGCAGAAGATGATTCATTCAAGCTTCAGTGCTTTATTCTTCTGCATCAGAGCTCTGCTCAGTGCAGGAGAGAGAGGGTACTGCTGATGGCTCACTGCTTCTGTACTAGCCCAGCCCTAAGGTGTGTTACAACAGCCTAGGGACTGGTCTAATTTATGTTACTTGTTTATGGTTCAAAGGGACCTTATGTAGATGTAGGATTGGTGGAAGGGACTATGGATCTACCTTGCTCCAGCCCTGACACACACACCCCCATCATACTTAAGCATGCTCCTAGTAGAAGGTATAGCCCATGGCTATGTTCACACGTAAACACTTATTTCAGAATAAGTTATTTTGAAATAAGTTTTTACGAAATAAAATCCTTAATCTGAAATAACAAATCAAAATAAGCAAATATTAAATCGAAATAAGTCCGGACTCAGGACTTGCTATTTCGATTCAGGAGAGGAGCACCATGGGAGGTGTGGCAACATGGCCTCCTCCCTGGGCCATGCCCCCACCCAATATATAGAAAAAGGAAGGCACCCTGGGAAGGAGAAGGGCAAAAGTGTTAATTCGAAATAATGGTTATTTTGAAATAACATGTCTGAACAGTGTTATTTTGAAACAACCGTTTTGAAACAACAGCTATTTCGATTTCACCCTAGGTTTTATTGTTCCAAAATAACAGACGTTATTTCTAAATGACGGGGACTCGTCATTTCGACATAAAGTAACGTTGTTCAGACATCTCAACTTTTATTTCGAAACCACGGTGGTTTTTTCGAATTAAAAGCATCGTGTGGACATAGCCCATAGGGCTAGCTCGCTTTTACTATATTCAGTGCCTTCCTTTTGTTATATTTAGCCACTTTCATTATATTCAGATGAAACACTAGAAATCTACAGTATGCTAGAAGATGTTAGCTGAAGCATATGTTAGCACAGGTGTGGTTAAGTAGGCAGTAACCCTTGGCATAAAGAAACAGTAACCTTTATGTTTTAAGGAGAACCTGCTTAATTGTAGGCGTTAGAACATTCCAGTAAGTGCTCCGAAAAGGAACTTGGAAGTAACAACCTCAAATTCGCTTAAGCAGGGTATGATGGAGATGATCATTAGCTGAAATAGTACTTACACCCATCAGTATGCTAATCTACAGAAGAAGGGTACGTCAACATTAGTAGGATGAGGAAATACAAATAAGGGGGGGGACCCCTACTGAATGTGCATTAGATTTAGTGGCATCCTATGTTCCCTCTAAGCTGTGTGCTTGTGTGCATGCACACAGGTTGTGAAGCCCATGCATATAACAAAATAAAGCATGCACAAAAAAATTCAATGGTGCTAATATTTTTGTGCTACTTTAAGAAGGCGGTTTCAAATAGCATGTTTCAAATAAGGTTTTGTAACTTATAAAATCATTTCCCTCACCATATAAAAATAAAATTTAGATATTATTTGCATCATATGCTTTGTTGCGCTCACTGGAGTGCGCACAAATTTGGATACTGGTTCTGAAAATTTGCACAAAAGAAATTTTTTTGCGCACACAGCCTATGACAAATTAGGGGCAACACTGGTGGCATCAGTGCAACGTATTGTCAAAGTTGTGTCCCAGCCCATGGACAGAGCCAGAACGATGGCCACTGGTGATGAGGAAGGTCATTCTGCAAGGTGTGGGATGAGTATGTGAATGCAGAGATGTTCATTCTGTAATCACTCTGTCTATGTTACGGACAGAGAGTGTGACTTCACTAAGTGTAGTAACGAACTATTTGTGAATACAGAAGAGTTCCAGCAGTGTGAGTGTTACAGCTTTGCACATCAGGGTTCCCAGCTACACAGTAATTGGAACAATACTGGGCCTGATTTTGGGACAAGACCCTATCAACTGTCAAAGTGATAGCTGGGAATTCATAAGTAATCAATATAATTATTATATAATCTGTAGATTGGACTACAATGGCAAGGATGGTAGCTGGCTCTGTTAGCTTTACACCAAAGGAGAGAGCCCTTAAGCCATGGAAATTATCCAATAGACAGTGATGACCAGAATCCACCCCCTTTGTACCTCCTCAGTCACAGTATAGAATCTGGCTGTAGAACTATGTCCAGCAAGAACACACCCTCTTTAAGAAGCTAAACCACTGTCATCTGAGGCCATATCTTGTAACAAACCATCTAAGAGTAGGTTGTGGTCATTTTCTTCATGGGTTCCACTGCGTGTCTGGGAAAATGATACAGTAATTAAAGTATGAATCTCATTATGCCTCAGCAAATTCTTGGCTTTCTGAGAGTCCAGTTATGACAAATACTGTGCAACTACTGCAGTCAGCAATATGGCTTGTTTTGGGAGGTTGGAGCGTTTCTTCCTTAATTCAGATTTTAGAAAGGATATTGAAAAATGGGAGAAGTGCAGTGAAGAGCAGAAAAAAAAAATCACTTGTGAGCTGCAGGAAATTGCCTTACTGTGAGAGACACGGTGCAGCTACACTATGATCAAAGACCTGCGGCACAGCGATGACTGGTCCGAGTCTGCTGACTTGCTCTCAGGGGGGTCGGCTGCAGGGCTGTAAAATTGCAGCGTAGGCATTTGAGCTCAGGTTCTGGGGGATGGCAGGGTCCCAACCTGAGTCCAAACATCACCATTGCGGTTTTATAGCTCTGCAGCCTGAGTTCAGGTCAGCTGATCCCAGGCCAGCCACAAGTCTTTTACTGCAGTGTACAGCTATCCTTAAAGACTTTGACCTGCTTACCTTATTCAAGATGAAGGTGATTTAATTGGTGTATATGTGCCTCCCCAGGGAGAAATATTGACTACAGTAGGGCTCTTTTTTCTGTCAGAGAAGGGGAGATTGATAACCAAGGGTTGGAAGCTATCCAGTTAGAAATTAGGCACAAATTTTTAACCCAATTGTTGATTAACTATTCAATAAACTATCAAGGGAAGAAGTGGATTTTCCATGTCCTTAAATGCAGCATGGGCACCTTTCTGTAAGATATGCTTTAGCCAGACACAAGGGGTGAAATTTGATGGCCTATCACATACAGGAGATCAGACTAGATCAGAGTGTCTCAAACTAATTTGGCCATAGAACACTGTTGGCGTTCGAATATATTGACAGAACACATAAATGCTGGTTGGCTGTGGGGGAAGGTGTTGTTTCATACCAAAAAATTGCTGCATATATTGCTCAAATTTGATTTAAAAGAGTTAGAAGGAAAATTATCTCTAGGGGTGAAATTTTTTCACAGAACACTTATCCATATCTCGCGGAACACAGTTTGGGAAGCACTGGACTAGATGATCTCATGATCTCTTTGGGCCTTAAACTCTATGAATCTCAATAAATCTAAAGGCCAGACTTCAAGGTTAAAACCTATTGAATTCAAAGTGTTTCTGCCCTGTGCACATTGATTTGTAGTTTACCTCTTAGCCCAAACAACAAAAAGTTTGTTGATCCTGCAAATTAGGAGAAAGTTGTTATGGTGTTGTCTATATTTAGGGGACCATTTATGATTATTTTTCATGCTTATATTTCATATTTGCAATAATCTGTGTGCAATATGCCATGTTTGATATCAACGGAAAGGTTGTAATCAGTTAGGAATGATTCTATGGTTTGTATGTGTCATATCTGTATTAGAAGCTAAGAATGGATTTATTCTATTTGTGTTTCAAGTTATTGGATTCTGGGACACTTCCAGACTGGAAGTCTACAAACTATTGTCTCCTTAATGGCCCATTAAGGAAGTTCCCAGGTACAGTGGTCCCAGGGAAAAACCTGTTGAGTCACTAGGACTTGCGCATGTGACTCAACTCCATTTTGATTTGCAAAAAATTCCACATAGCGTGAGGAAGGCCAGAGGTGATAAAAGGCAGCAGCCCCAACTCCATTTTGTCTTCAGTATCCAGTCTACAACCAATACCCATCTCTGGAACTATTCCTCTGCAACTGGACAATGGACTGGGACCCACCCAGGTGCTGGGTGTCTACCAGAGGAATTTGACTAACCTGCAAATCCAGATTCTTCAAGGACTTGCTTTTTGTGGATTCTAACTTATATGTATGTATGTGATTTACTTTGACCCCTTAACATCTCTCATATTTGGTTTCTTCTCTTTTGATATTAAACCTTTATTTGTAGTTACTAAAGGATTGGCTGGCAGCATGGTATTTTGAGTAAGGTCCAAGCCTATATTGTTCTGGGTGATGTGGCTGGCCCTTTGGAGTCAGGAGAACCTATTTCTTTAAGAGACCCAGTGGCTAGGTGCAGACTGGAGGAGCTGATGTGCTATAAAGGGGGCTGTTTCTATTTTGTTATGCTTCGTGAGGACCAGTGCAGGGAATCAGAAGCATGTTTTGTTATTGACTGGGAGACTGATTTCAGTACCACTCATCAGTACCTTGGGGGTTTGGCTCCTGGTTTTGCAGCTTGCTCTGATTTTTGCAAATTCAGGAGGTTATCCCAAGAGGCCTGGGTCACAGTTGTCATGTGACCCTGCTGCTGTGTCATACTAAAAGACAATCCAAGCATCTCATGGTGTTATATGTCTCTGGACCTACCATAGTGGAAGGGAATGTCATCTGATTGTTGAAGCAGGCATCTGGAAACCAGGACCCCAGGGTTTGCTTCTCAACTAGATCTGACTCACTCTATGATTGTGTAAGTCACTTTTTGCCTTCTTTTCCTCAGCTGTAAATGGATAGTAAAATAGTAACCTAATGTACAGTGCTTCTGGGTTCCTTAATTAAGGTTAATAAAAAACTGATTTCCTGGGATGAACAGTGCTATTTAGGTGTAAAATATTAAGCTTTTCATAGCAGAATACTTTGCACTTATGTAACTCGAGTTAGCACTTATAACACTTTACATCTTTAAAGCATTAACTAATTATATGCAATCAAGTCATCTGCCGGCAGAAAGTCAAACATCTGACAGTGACTGATCCTGGTGCTTTTGACTGATTTATAGAATTCTCCACGATTAAGAACTGCAGAAGATGGGGTGTGAAATTAAGCTTCCAAGGAACAAAATGAACATGAATGTGTTAAAAGAGAAAAGCAAATCACACAGCCATGCCAAAGGAATAAGTGGATGGAAGAGATGCACTAACTACACTGTACAATTAAAATGGCAGACCAGACCAAAACATGGACTGCAGCTGTAAAGCATATTTACATGCCCTTTCCTGACCTGTCTCTTTTCTAACATTGAAACAGGTTAAGGTTTTCTCATCTTCTCATTTAATGCAATTAAACACATTCTACTCTCAAGGACTGGTCTTGACACTTAAAAAAAATCACAGCTCTAGCACTTTAAAGCACCATTGTTGAAATTTGAATTTGGATATTTCAACAAGAGCAGCTCAGCTTGTTTCAATCAGTAAGTATTTAAAGACAGGGCAGCATCAAGTGTATCATTTTGCTCTAGACCTTGGACTTTCTCCCTGGGGTTTTCTCAGGTTGATGGAGGAACAGAGTACGTCTTTACTGCGATTACCCACCCACGGCTGGCCCACGCAACTGACCGGAGCTCAACCTGGGGTGGGGGGGGGGGGGGAGTTAGTTGCATAAATGTTTGGGCTTGGTGTGGTTCCTACGCTCTAGCTCCCTATGGGGCGGGAGCATCTCAGAGCTCAAACTGCAGCCTGAGCCCAAACATCGGCACCACAACTAAACACTCTCTTAGTCTGAACCCCATCAGCCCACGTCAGCAGACACGGGTGTCTAACTGTAGTGCAGAGATAACAGAGAGGCCACTGTCCGGGTGAAACTCTCAACACAGCTTTTCTTCCCAGTGATGATTGGTGACATAAGTGCCACAGAGGAAGTTTGTTTCAGAGATGAGGAAAATAAAATGAGATTTAATTCTAAGGTAACAGTGAGATTAGCCTCTGTACGAGTGTTGTTCTTCACTGCATTAGAGCACGGCATCAGTCTTTCCTGCTGCAGAAGTCCAAGCACTGATAGAAATTCTAAAGCTTCAAGGAGAGACCAGGTTCAGTGAACATGTTGCTTTTCCATCCTCTCCTCAACCTCCTCCGTAGTTTGTGCCAGCAAAATTGCAAACCGTATTCCTGCTCTGTGCCTCAGCTGGGCCTTGATGATTCTACACCCTGTGTTTTGTGTCCAAATTGTAGTGGCACCTGATCTGGGCTCCGTTCCTGCACATGGAGCTATGCAATGTGGGGCCCATGTGCAGCCCGAATGCTCCTGTGCAGATCTAACTCCAGGATCTTGACCTTACACAACAAACTCCTTGGCAACGAGGCAGTACCTTCTCTGGCCAGCACAAGGCAAAGCATCTATGCTAAGTACATACTCCTGAGTAAATAACAAAGTTATGCAATGAGCAATGCTAAAAGACAGGATTCAGACACTGAATAAGAAGCACAGCTTTAGAAATATTAAATCAGTGTCACAGTATCCTGTTAGGTAAGTGTCCTCACCCCTGAGTTACACACAGGTAAAGAGATGTTAAGAGGCTTTCCCCTGGCAATAATCATTTTCAGAACAAGAGTTTGAATTTAGTAGCACTGATTTAACCCTGCACTCAAACCATTTAACCAAACTGCTGCTCTCATATCACCATTCATCCACTCTTGTTGCACAGGAAGCATGCTCAAGTGAAGAGGCCGGGAAGTCAGGACTCCTGAGATATATCCCTACTACTGACATGCACCATTTCACTTCTTTGTGCCTCACTTTCGCCATCCATAAAATGCCTCCCTCAAGGATTAGGGCCTTGCTTGTTAAAGGTGTTTTGGCACTGGTGATTTCTGTTGGAGCTAGATACATAAATGCCTTTGGGGATCTTGGCCTAAATGTATAGGAAGAGCTCTACGATTGAGTCGAAGAATTAGAAGGGACCTTGCAAGGTCATCTAGTTCTGTCCCCTGCATTAATTGCAGGACCAAGCATTATTAGATTATCCCTGACAGGTGTTTGTCTAAGCTACCCTTAAAAATCTCCAGAGATTCCACAACCTTTTTAGGCAATCTATTCCAGTGCTTAACTGCCCTGACATTTAAGAATTTTTTCCTGATGTCCAACATAAGCTGCCCTGTGACACTATCTGGATTAGGGGACCATTTATGGTTTTATTTGATATCAATATGTCAAAATTACAGTAATTCATATGAGATAGGCCATGTCATGTACCATTAGAAAGGTTATAATTTGCAAAGTATAGTATTTGAATGTGTAATCATATTTGTATTGAAAGTTATGAATATGTTGTATTTATTTTTCAACTTTAGCTGTGCTTTTGGGAGATCCCTCCCCCAAACAAGAAGGTAGCCACATTAAGCTACTTAATGGCCAAAGGTACAGTATGCTCAGGGAAACATCCCAGGAGCTGTACCATATGAGTTACCAAGTGACTTACTCATGTGACCTGGACTCTATCTTTTTTCAGTAAACATCCACAGACAGCATGGCAAAGGGACTTAAAAGACAGCCACACCACAGCCATATTATCTTCAGTCATCCAGTCTTCAGTCCTGCTTCCAACCTTTGGATCAATACACTTGCAGCTGAAGCCGTGTTGTGGAAGAAAGGACTGAGACCCATCCAGATACTGGATGTACACCAGAGGAGGGACTGTACAAGCCTGCAAATTCCACAGTTCTACTGAGAGCCTGATATATATGAACTTTCAAATCCTTTGTATCTCATTGCTTTGATCATATAACAATTCTCACCTTGTTTGTTCCTTTCCTTTCATAATAAACCTTTAGTTTTAGTTACTGAAGGACTGGCTGGCAACATGGTATTTTAAGTAGGATCAAAATTCATATTGATCTCACAATATGGCTGGCCCTTGGGGTCAGGACAACTCTTGGTAAATAGTGGTGAGTTTTAAATAACTTATGTCTTCACTGGACCTAATGGCTGATTTGGAGACGGAGACCGAACTGTAGCAAAGGGGCTGTGTATTTTTTGCTCTAGCTTCTTGATAGCCGGTGTAGGAGATCAGAAGCACTGTTTGTGGCTAGTTGGGGAGTCTGACTTAAAGGTCACCCACCAGTGCTATGAGAATCTGCGCTCCTTTTGCAGCACCCTGAGCTTGACTTTTTCAGGTGGTCTAGTCTAGGCGCAGGAAGATCACATACCTTTGCTGCAATTTCAGCCCATTGCTTCTTGTCCTATCCTCAAAGGTTAAGAAGAACAATTTTCCCCACTCGTCCTTGTAAGAACCTTTTAATGTACTTGATAACAGTTATCATGACCCTTCTCAGTCTTTTCTTCAGACTAAACAAACCCAGTTTCTTTTTTATTATCTTCCTTCAAAGATCATGGGTTTTAGACCTTCAATGATTCTTGTTGCTCTTCTCTGACATTCTGCAATTTGTCCACATCTTTCCTGAAATGTAGTGTCCAGAAGTGGACACAGCACTCCATTTGGGGCCTACACAGTGCAGAGTAGAGTGGAAGAATTACTTCTTGTATCTTGCGTACACCATTCCTGCTGATTCATCCCAAATGATGATTGCTTTTTGTTGCAACTGCATTACACTGACTCACATTTAGCTTGTGACCCACTGTGACACCCATATCCCTTTCTGTAGTACTCCTTCCTAGGCAGTCATTGCCCATTTTGAAGCAACAGATTGTTCCTTCCTAAGTAGTGTAGTTTGTATTTGTCCATATTGAATTTCATCCTGCAACTCCTCCCACTTTGGTATCATCCACAAACTTGTATGTGTAGACTCTATGCCATTGCCTAACTCATTGAAAAGACACCAGAACTGATCCCTGAGGACCCCACTCAATATGCCATTCCAACTAGACTGGAAAGGGTAAAGTAAGATCATTATCAGGCACAAAAAGAAAAGACAACATTGATGAAACAAGAGATAGAAAGCTACTGTAATACCTGCTAGGGTGCACATGTAAGGACAGGTAGATGTTTATAGAATTACAGAGCATGTTATCCAAGCTTTGTAAAATCCTCTTTGAGCTGCATAACAAAGCTCTAGGGCTCTTGAGAACTCGCTGCCTTAGGAAATTTCTGGTGCTTCCTGCGAGTGTTGTCCTTAAGCTCGTTCCTCCTAACAATCACCACCGTTAGGACCAGCCTTAAGAGCAGGCATAACACATGACAAAACAGAGGCCACCTCCAAGAATGTTTGACCCAGTGCCAGGAACTTTCTTGTTGTCTTTTTTTAGGAAACAACTTTAGACACTTTTTAGGTGGGCCACTAATTCTAAACTGTAACATGAAGCACATTCATAGAGAGCCCCATCCTTTGGGGCATGTAGCAGTGTCTGAAGACAGACAAAATCAAAGCTGTCACAGTTCATAAAGGCTGAATCGCAAGAGGGATTCTTAAACCAGGAGAGTCCTGTGGCACATTAAAGACTATCAGATTTCTTCTGGCATAAGCTTTCGTGAGTTGCAACCCCCTTGGTCAGATGCATTTTGTTGTTTTTGCTGTATACAGACTAACATGGCTACCATTCTGGAACTTATCACCATGCAAGAGGAATTCAGGGGATAATGGACATCATTTACAAAGGAACAAAGGCTAAGCTCAGCCAGTACATGCTACATCCCACATCATTAGAACTGAGGGACTCAAGGCCTCTAGGCCAATGGTTCTCAACCACTGTGTCAAGACACATTACTGTGTCACCACACAGTGATAAACGTGTCACAGAGAGCCAGGGAGATGGCTGGATTTGGCCTGGGGGGTGGAGGGGAAGGAGGCTGGTGTGTCCTGTCGGGTTGTGACATACAGAGGCAGCTTTAGAGGTAGGCAAAACAGGCAGCCACCTAGGCCCCAAGCTATAAGGGGCTCCATCCTCAATTTGGTGGACAGAAATGAAAATATAGAACAATATAGAAATTGGTCCCATCTAAAACAGCCAGTTCAGCTGGAAGCCTCAGCACTTTTCTGTCTTAGCTCATCAAGGGGAACTATCTTTAGGATCCGTGCTTTGTCTGAATTGCAGATTTCACCATTATGTGCCCATCAACTTCACATTAACATACTAAAAACCAGGAGCAAGCCACAAACAGACAGCACAATAGCAGAAATTTTTCCAATGGTCTCATCTTTTAGTTTCTCCGTGTAGACATGTATTCTGCCTTTTTTTTTAGTATCAGTTGTCTAATTTTGCCTTTTTCTTTTCCCATTTACCTCTTCTTCTTTTGCCTTTTCCTTTGCATTTGTGACATTTTTTCCTTTGGCTTTGGTTAGCCCAGGTTACTAGGTAGGTCCATACAGGCTGCTACATATAAATAAAGTGCTGCCCTCAAGCAATCTTTACAGCTGTGTGTGATGTCTATGCTGTATGTCTTTCTTTTGGTAAAATAAACAAACAAGGAGTCCTGTGGCTCTTGGAGACTAACAAATTTATTTTTTGCATGAGCTTTCGTGGGAGAAAATCCCACTTCATCAGACACTTTGAAGATGGGGGAACTTACAGAATGGGAGGAAATAAATACAGGGAAGTGTAAGTCATAGGAACAGGTCATGCAAAGCAACAGCAAATCAAAACAGTTGTGAAGATTCAAACAACATACAGAGGGAGATGAGGTCAGCTCACTTGTTGTAATGAGAAAAAAATCCAGTGCCCTGATTAAGACCTGAAGCAATGCCACCAAATTTACAAATGAATTCAGTTTCAATAGCTTCCCTTTGACGCCTTCATTTAGCATGCATCTGTGTGAGCACAGCAATTAACAAATCATTAGTGGAATGATCAGGAAGATTGAAATGCTGGCCCACTGGTTTTAGAGTGTTGTGATTTCTGATGTCAGATTTGTGCCCATTTATTCTTTTGCACAGAGACTGTCCTCTTTGTCCAATATATAAGGCAGGGGGGCATTTCTTGCACATGATGGCATAAATCACATTGGTGGATGAGCAGGTGAATGAGCCTTTGGTGGAATAGCTGGTATTATTAGGTCCTGTAATGGTGTCTTTTGTGCAGATATGTGGGCAAAATTGACAATGTGGTTTGTTGCAGGAGTATGTGCCTACTTTAATGGTTGTGCTGTTAGGTCTGTAGTTGCTGGTAAGTCTCTGTTTAAGATTGGAGGGGCTGTCTGAAAGTGAGCAGAGGTCTGTTTCCCAAGGCTTGAGAAAGTGTGGGATCATCTTTTGGTAAGTAATTTTTTAGTTTCTTTTGTACTTGCTATTAAATATTGTTGAGGGGGCCAGAGTCTTATAAACTTGAGTACTTCAGATAATTTCATTGAAATTTGGTGTTTTTCATTTATAGCTACACACTAGAAACCTTCTTTTCACTTATTTATTATAATTATTTTTATTAAACTTCTAGGTATGTATACCTAAGTCTATATGAAAAATTTGTAAGATTTGACTGCCAAAATTTTAATGTGTTATTTTAGTTATTTTTGAGCCATCATTAATTTTACCACTTTTTATATGTTAATTAATGAACATACTTTTGTTTAAAAATAATAAATCTTCATTTTAATTTTGTAGTTCAACATTAGCTCATTTATGTCAAGTGAAAGATGATCAACTTACAAGCTTCGTGATGGAAAGATCTTTAAATTATCATACCCAAGAATAATTTATGAGTTCCAGAGGGTTAGCCGTGTTAGTCTGGTTCAGCAGAACAAACAAGAAGTCCGGGGAGGGGGTTGGGGTTAAGGCTCTAAGAGGAACTGGGGCCACATGGAGGGTGTCAGTGGAGGCCTATCGGGGCCCTTTAGGGGGCTCCACACTTTTGCCTAAGGCCCCCAATTGCCTAAGACCATCTCTGATAACACGCCACCAAGTCTGTTGCAACCTGCAAAAGGCCGAGAACTACTGCTCTAGCCAACAGAGCAGATCTCTTATCAGGCTCCTTAAGGCTACTGGAATCAGGAATGCAGGCTCCCAATTCCCTTCGCCCTGCTCCTTCCTTGCCCCAGCACAGTCATCTGTCACAGAACAAGACTGGCTTGCTAGACCAATCTAATCAATAGCTCTTCTTCGGATAGCCTTCCTGAATCTGCTTTTTGAGTCAAAGCATAGAAAGGTCTGAAAGAACTGACCATGAGCTATTTTGAGCTGGGGAGACTAAGCAATGAGATCAGAGAATGCTGGAAAGCAATTCTGAAGAGATTAAAAATAATCTGGTGACCAAAGTGCAACAGGAGGGAGAATTAAAGTTCTCTAGTGTGGGAGAAGATGGGAGCATCTTAAAAAAATGTTTATAATCAAGGGGTAACAGACGAGTTCAGATGTTTGTCAGAGATAGGAATCAGCTAGTGTGGTTTCCCAAGAGCCTGCTCAAAGATCTGGGAATAAGAGGAGGTAACCAAGCAAAAATATTCCAAATCAGTTACCATTTTCTGGGAAAAAGGAAGGGAGGCTAAATAGCAAAATCAGTTAATGAAACTCAGAGGAAACAAGAAGGGCTTTTCCTAATCAAGGAAAAAAGGTTCTAGGAGGAAAGTGAGTGTGGAGGGGAATGAAATGAATGACAACTCAAACAGAAAGATACTAGACTCCTTTTTAAACATTCTGTCCTTTAACAAGAACAGTTAGTCATTTGTACAGTCTTCCTTTCTTTGTATGTATAATGAAAAAACAAAGGGACACTTGGAACTATCTAGTGTCAACAGATCAGCCAGCCTGTCCAGATTACATACATGATAGGGTATTTGTTCTCAGTTTTATTAAGGAAACTAGCTAATGATTCCAAATGCTGATTTGCTAACAGTGAAAATTCCTGGACAACTGCATGGGATCCTTGAACCCACAGACAGCCTAAACCCATCTGTGTAGATCCAAGTCACAAGAAGGTTCTGTGGGACAGGAGAAGGATAAAGCAGTACCAATTTTCAAAAAGAGAGAAACATAATCCTGGCAGCTATTACCCTATGCATTTAATAGTCTTCCCAGCAATCATAAAGTATTATGAGAAAATACAATTAAATGTTTAGGGCCTGAACCTGATCTCACTTAAACTGGTGTAAATGAGGAGTAACATTGCTGAAGTCAAGGACTCATACTGATCTAAAACTACTGTGAGACCAGGGTCAGGCTCCATGAATGACAGGCACAATTTTATTAGGGAATTATTCTGGGAGAGAGGGATTGTTTGATCAAAGGAGAAAACTAGCTGGCAAAGGAAAAACAACAGATGTAACAGATTTGGATTCTGGTTAAAGCATTTGCTACTGTGTCTCATAAAATCTTACTTGAAAAAATTGTTCAAATGGCTTGAAGCAGCCACAGATATGGGCTGAAAACTGAGTGAGAGACACTTAGAAAGGAATTAATGCCAAATGGCAGAGTGTCACATTGGCCCAAGGTCTCTAGAGATCTATAGCAGGGATCAAAGTTAAGAATCAGGTGTTTTTTTACAACATCTAATTAATCTGGAAGAAGGATAAACAGCATGCTACTTAAATTCATAGATGATAGTGAATTGGGAACGAAGATGGCAACGTTCACATGGTCCTTCCAGCATGACCAACTCTATCAATGTGATGACCAAATGCTGATCAACAATCTCTGGGGCCTAAACAAGAACTCAATCATTTCCTCGCCATTGCATTGGCTATTAGTGCACTTTGGTCTCTCTGATTCTTTGCCTTTGGGACATAATAACTTAGCCTCCTATCAGCTTTAATGCTTTGGTCTGCTTTCAGGTGTTGGGTTTAGTGGCTCAGTGCCTGGCGTGTTGATGACTTGAGATATATTAAATGATCAGGCTAAATGATCTGGTAACTCCTTCTGGCCCTATGACTTAAGTGACAATTCTCAAGCTAAACAGCATTTTTCAAGGCCAACACTGAGAGAAAAACATGGACTCAGACCTCTGTATATACCACCTCAGTGTAAAAGACCATTCTCCTGTGAAATGTCATTACCTGACAATGCTATTAAGTGGTCAGAAGACTGACGTCCTCACGCTACAAGGGACTCACTTATCACATTATATGATGTCACTTAGCCACAAGCAATACCACTCAAAATGTGGAAGGGAAATAAACATGAGGAGATGAGCTCTAGCACATCTGCCCTGTGGACTTGAACTCTTCGCTACCAATGCTGGTGCTCAGGGATTCTTCTTACAAGGGACAGAGTCATCTGTCACCAGTCCAACCTGGAATCCCAAGAAGTGTGCTGATTATGGATCCTACAGGCCATCCATCTGGCTTCATCATCTGAGGTAAAATATGTAGAGCCCTGAAAATATGCACGGATATCTGCGGACCACTTCTTGCGGATGCAGATCAGATACAGGTCCACATATTTTTATCTTCACAGAGCTAGAACTCTGCAAATATGCGGATATCAGCGGATATCCACATTATATCCGCATCCACAGATACAACATGGATATCCGCGAACCATTTTGTGCAGATGCAGCTCAGATACAGATCCACGTATTTGTATCTGTGCGGGGCTCTAAGGGTATTGTTCACAGCAAACTGCATTAGAATATCCCATGGGTGATTCAGTTATCTATTGCACAAATGGAAAAAGAAGGACAATACAATAAGTAAATGTGGAAAAGACATCCAAACTGCAAAACACACAATTGACTGCTGCCCCACTATGGGTATGACAATGCAGACATATATAACCTCTGGCTGGCCTGGGTCAACTGACTCAGGCTTCAGGCTAAAAAAACTGGCACATAGAGGTTCAGGGTCAGACCAGAGCCTGAGCTCTGGGACTTTGTAAGAGTGGAGGGCACCTGAGCCCAAGTTTAGATATCAGTTTTTAATCATGCAGCCCAAATCCCACAAGCCTGAGTCAGTTGAACTGGGCCTGCCTCAGCTGTACCCATGGTTCTTTTATCCCTGGATAGAATTCCTTAGGACTAATGTTCCCAAACTTTTTGAGTATGAGGACCCCTTTTTAACATCAAAAAAATTTGTGGACCTCCAAATGATAATAGTTGTTATTATGAACTGATGCAGGCGGTAGTGCTTCAGAAGAGCAGTGAAGGACCTGGTCCCCACCTTATCCCAAGGGGTGAGGACATGTCCAGGGTGTGGCTGCTCACAGCAGGCAAATACAATTC
Source organism: Podocnemis expansa (assembly GCA_007922195.1). NCBI lineage: Eukaryota > Metazoa > Chordata > Testudines > Podocnemididae > Podocnemis > Podocnemis expansa. The sequence goes on from ML682033.1 coordinate 1,492,761, forward strand.
ATTTAGAGCAGAGGCATCAAACTCATTCAATGTGGGCGACCACACTGGAAGGCAGGACACCTGCCACAGGTCATGTGGCCACATAGATTCCCCAACCCTTTCTCCTTCCATGTTCACAATGGCATGGGCTCCCCTTTCCCCTCCCCAACCCCACAGGCTCTCCCACACATTCTCTTTTCCCTGCCTTGTGCCCCCCTTACCCCTTCCCCTATCTCCTGGTGGCAGGCAAAAAAGTCAGTCTCAGTCACAGGCAGGCTGGGCTCCTGCCTCTCCCTCTCCTGGCCCATCACTGTCAGTCATTCAGAATTCTGGCCTTTTATTGGCTTAGTCCTGGCTGGCTTTTGATTGTTTGTTTGTTTGTTTGTTTGTTTGTTTTTTTCCCCCATGTGGGTGGCAGCCACTTTTTCCTTTTTTATTTGTGATTCGTGCAGTGTGCTGTCAATCAAATTAGCATACTGTCTGACTGACAGTGAACAATTGGGTTGGCGGACAGTGCGGTGGCTCTCCGGAGCTGACCTAGCCTGCTGTGACTGAAACTCTGATTGGCTGGCAGACCACAGCAGAGCTGAACCAGGATTGGCTGAAGCGCTTCCTTTGTTCCCCCATGCTGTGACTGGGATCATGTGAGTGAATTAGAAGGTCACCTCGCCCTGCTGTGCCCAAGCCTGTCTTTGCAGTTTGCTGCTGCAGACATCTTCCAGGCACAGCCCAGGCAGCAGTTCCACGGGCTGGATCTGGATACATGGTCCACACGTTTAACACCCCTGATTTGGAGCCCTCTCCAAAATGGATCGCTGGCCGGCAGTGACTAGGGCCAGATGTATTCATGGACCCCTTGTAATAACTGTGGACCCCTAGGGGTCCCTGGACCGCAGGCAGGGAACCACTGCCCTAAGATCCTTCTCCAAAGGGCCAGCCTTGAAACATTCCATGTCACTGGAAGCCATAGAATGGATGTCAGCCTTTGAACATTGCTTCTTAAATATGTCACACAAGCAAAGAAGAATCAGGAGGACTTTGGCTAAATAATAAACTCAGTAGCTTTCTGGCTAATACCGTGCCAGTATTTGTTGTTTTGCTTCTGCTCAAAACATAATTTAATGATACAAACATCCTGTAACTTGCTATTTACAAAGCCGAGATATATTCCAACACTCAGTGAAAAATCTCAGTTTGCCAGGTGACGCGTGCAATTCTTTATTTTGAATAAAGTAAACACTAACTAATGTCTTTTTACTCCTCTAACTATGCACTTTAGAGGCTTTTGATTATTTTTTACAGTTCTTCCCTAAATCCTAATCATTCTTGTTGTTAGATTGTTTTATATTTAAAAGCTTTCCATCAGGGCTGTAACCGGGGGCTTAGTTGAGCCAGCCCCCTTTTCCTTCTGACTCCAGCTGGTTGGGGGGAGAGAGGGATGCAGCCAAAAAGGTGGGGGGCAGGTGACTCCCCCATATCGTGCACCCCCACACATGATCTCTGTTGGGGGACACATTCAGGAGATCATCTAGTCCAATTCCTTGCTGAAAGCCGGACCAACCCCGAACCAAATCATTCCAGCCAGGGCTCTGTCAAGCCATGCCTTTAAAACCCATGAGGATGAAGATTCCACCACTTCCCTAGGTAACCCATTCCATGCCTAGTTAACGTCTCTGCTTTCTGGATGTTACTTATCCCACTTTGCCTGTTGCTGCTTAGTTCCAGCAGCCTTTTCAGACCTAACTGGGATGGGTATAAGCTACAATCTCTGCCTAGTCTTTAATATTGACTATTTTTGTACAGCAGTTTTACAGTACCCATGTAAGCATCCACCATGTCATCAGCACCAAAAGTCAAGTTTCCTGAACTCACTCACATTTTACATTGATTTCTCTAATATTTTTTCTCCTGAATACTATTTCAGTCGAAACTGCACGTTTATGAAACAACTTTTACCCTTCCTTGGCTGTTTTTAACAATACACAGCTATGTCGTACAGCTGTTTAAAGGAGAACAGAGGAACACTATATCCCGCCCCCCCCCCCAGATGGGGACTTGGTAATGGCAGTGTGCCTTACCAACAATTACTGATGGGCTGTAGGGTCTCAGCCCCATTCATATCACAATACAGTTCTAAAGATTAGGGACAGATTGTCCTTTGACCCTGTCGTGTGACCTTAAGTCATAGGGCTCGTCTTCACTGGTGGTGGCAAATTTACCACCATCAGATTGGTCTTCCCAATTGACTGAGCAGGTCTATGAACCGCTCATCTAATCAGGAAGTCAATTGCTGAACACCACACTGGCAACTGGAGGAGTGCTTAGTCAATGAGAGAGCATTTCCTTTTGACTCAGCACAATGAAGACATCATAGTCCAGCAGTCAGCAACCTTTGCCAGCCTCCATGCCAGCCCTGCCACTGCACCCTCAGCTGGTGCTGGGAGTGGGGCCAAAAGGGGGAAGGGCCAAGCCTCCAGTTCAGGGTTGTGACTGGCTTTCCCCCTGACCAGCGGGCAAGCTCAGGGTCCCAGCCGGGACTGGCTCTCGACCCTGCCAGCGGGCAGCTTCCAGCTCCGGGGTCAGAGGCAAAAGCAGACAGGCTGACCTGCCCTGCTCCCCTCCAGCCCTGCCCAGCGGGCAGTGGGGTCAGCAGGGGCCAGGAGAGACACATGCCATGGTTTCTTCATCCCTCCTGGCCCCAGCGGGGAAGTCCAGCCACTAGGGAAGTGCTGCCATAGTACCCAGCTCTTGCCACCCAGCAGCACAGGGCCAGGAGGAGCGGAGCCAGCTGGGGAGCCTGAGCGGCACCACGTGGCACTCAGGCTCAGCCCCTGTGCCATTTTTGGCACAGGTGCCAGGGGTTGCTGTGTAGGCAGTAGGCTTAGGGGCACCACCGTACCAGGAGGTGGGGTGGGCTGGCTCAGAAGCCAGACCCGACGCTCCAACGCTCCCTGAGCAGCCACTCTGCCTCAAAGGGCAGCGCAGGCCAGCCCATGGGACAGACTCCGCTCTCTCGCCCTGCCTTTGGGCTGGCCCTCCCCATCCCTAGAGCGGAACAGCTGGCCCAGGGGAAGGGTGGGAGAGTAGAGTCCGTGCCATGGGCTGGACCTCTCCTCTCCTGGGCTGGCTGTTCCCCACCCTGGGGGCAGGGCAAGCCAGCCCCAAGCGGAGGCTGGGTTCGGCCCCCTCCCGCCCCATGTGGAAGAAAAATGTCCTGAATGAGACAGCAGAGTCTGAGGCTGAACATGGCCAGTGAGACCTGCATTCAGATGCCTCATTGCCTTGCAGAGTGAGCCTTTATAAGGGATATCTCAGCTTAACAAGTTGTCCCTCTACTGGGCTGCCCCTACAGACCAGTTTAGAACTTGCTGTTTTTATCTCTCTGTCTAAATGACTCAGTCATTACACTAGAACAAGCAAGGAGTCCAATGGCACTTTTAAGGACTACATTTATTTATCGCGTGAGCTTTCATGGGAGAAAATCCCACTTTGTCAGATGCTTTGAAGATGAAATAGAATAACATGGCTACCCCTTTGGAACTTGGCAACATCCAAGTCATTACACTGGGCGGGTTTGTGTGCTTTCCTTTCTCCCAACCCTCCTATATGATTCTTTCAGTGGGAGCCAGCCAAGGGCTAGAGCGGATAGTGCTTACAGAGTGAAGTGACTACATCACTTAACTCTGAGTCATTACCTGCCTGAAAACTCTATTGGGTGGGGCCAGCTATAAATGCTTCAGGATAAAATACCACCGCAGCTGGGGGTGGAAAAGCAGACATGTGTTCTACTAGTCACTCTGCCTCCCCAGCCACATTTATCCTAACACAAAGCTCATCTTCCAAGCAGAGGGCGGTCTAGGAGGTTGAATCATAAATGAGCAAGCAAGAGTTACTGGTACACTAGAGACAGTAGCAGCTCCTGTTACACTGTGCATGCAACCAAGAAGAGGACTGGCTTTTATTTTCTTTAACTTCTATTCACTTGTTCTACAAGCTAAGTCAAAATATCTCCAACAACAGATTGTTTCTGTCCAAAGACTTAGCAGGTCAGATTCTTCATGCCAGTTGGGAACAGGTGCAATGAAACACAACAAAATTTGGTGCCGTATCATGCCTCACCGGTATATCACCCCTCCCCTTGTTTATGACATCATCTCTTTCCTAGTGGCCAGACTTCCCCGCTGGGGCCAGTTCTGTTCTACATCTTTGTTAATGATGTGGATGATGGGATAGACTGCACGCTCAGTAAATTCGCAGATGACACCAAGCCAGAAGTGGGATTTTCTCCTATGGAAGCTCATGCAATAAATATTTTTGTTAGTCTTGAAGTGCCACAGAACTTCTTGTTTGTTTGTTTTACTGAACTAGACTGACATGGCTGCCCCTTTGGCTCCTGGAACCAAGCTGGGGGGGAATGGTGAACATGCTGGAGGGCAGGGTGAGGATTCAGGGAGCCCTAGTCGAATTGGAGCAGTGGGCCAAATGAAATCTCATGAGGTTCAACAAGGACAATGCAAAGTCCTGCACTTAGGATGGAAAATCCCATGGACTGCTACATGCTGGGGACTGATTGGCTAAGTATCAGCATTGTAAAAAAGGACCGGGGGTTACGGTGGGTGGGAAGCTGGATGTGAGTCAACGGTGTGCTCATGTTGCCAAAAAGGCCAATGGCATATTGGGCTGTATCAATAGGAGTGTTACCAGCAGATTGAGGGATGTGATTATTCCCCTATATTCGGCACTGGTGAGGCTACATTTGGAATACTGTGTCCAGTTTTGGGCTCCGCACTACAGAAAGGATGTGGACAAATTAGAAAGAGTCCAGCGGAGGGCATCAAAAATGATTAGGGGGTTGGAGCACATGACTTATGAGGAGAGACTCAAGGAATTAGGCGTATTTAGTCTACAGAAGAGAAGACTGAGGTGGGATTTAATAGCAACCTTCACCTACTTGAAGGGGTGCTGCAAAGAGGAAGGAGCTAGGCTGTTCTCAGTAGTACCAGAAGACAGAACAAGGAGCAATGGTTTCAAGCTGCAGATGAGGAGGCCTAGATTGGATATTAGGAAAAACTTTCTCACTAGGAGGGTGGTGAGGCACTGAAATGAGTTGCCTAGGGAGGTGGTGGAATCTCTGTCTTTGGAAACTTTTAAGACCCAGTTGAATCAAACCCCAGGTGGGATGATTTAGTGGGAGTGGTCCTGCTTTTAGCGGGCAGTTGGACTAGATGACCTAATGAGGTCCCTTCCAACCCTATGATTCTATGATTCTATTCTATGACGTCAAAGTCCATATGGATCAAATTGTTAGCAGACTTGTGGAGTTTGCAGGCTTATCCACTTCCTCTAGAGAACATCTGGCGCCTGAATGGGTCTCCATTCTTTGTTTCACAGTTTTAGATTTAGAATAAATGATCCAGAGGTAAGAATGAACACAAAATGGAGATGGTAAAGCAACCTTTTATAGTTTCTACCATGTAGCTTGTCCTAAACACAGCTCACAGGTTATGGCCAAGGAAAAGCACTTGCAAACCCCCTGATGACAGGCATGTCCCTAGGTGCCCTGAGGGCTCATAGGCATGGCATTTGGTTTCTCTTTACTGGGCTCATTGTATAGCTGATGGCCCTTGATTAGGCCTCAATCAGGCTGTACAGTGCTAGTGTTCAGGGTATCACCTAATAGCACAAGATAAGTTTTAGATACAGAAATATCACACAGTCATAGTTTATACTATGAAGAGGATGCATATATAGATGAGCTTATCAGATTCAAACACGGAGTCCTGTGGCACTTTAAGTGGGATTTTCTCCTGCAAAAGCTCATGCAATAAATAAATATCTAAGTCTTTAAGTGCCACAGGACTCCTTGTTTGTTTTGCTGAACTAGACTAACATGGCTGCCTCTTTGGAACTTAGCAGATTCAGTATTTTCCAGTGATACTTTACATGGCAGATTTTGCAAGATTTGTTGTAATTCTGCAATACAGATATCAATGGGTATGTCTATACTGGAGGCTTAAGTTGACTTAAACAACTTCCTGGCCACATTTGGACTTCCTTAAGTTGACTTAAACAAGTGCATAAGTTGACTTAATAACTCTCGCCCTTAAAGTCAACTTTGAGGGTTAAGTTGACTTTATTAAGTCAACATAACAGAAAGTAGCCATTAAAGTCAATTTAATAAAATCGACTAAAGGCAGGAGAGCCATTTAATTTTGACTTTATAAAGTCGACTTAAGCCAGTGGACCCATTTAAAGTTGACTTTATTAAGTTGACTTTAAATGGGTCCCCTGGCTTAAGTTGACTTTTTAAAGTTGACTTAAACAAATGGGGCCTTTCTAAGTTGACTTAATAAAATTAACTTTAAGTTGACCTTATTAAGTCAACTTACCTGAGCCCTCTAGTGTAGACATAGCCAATTATATTATAAATGGTCATTCATATACCAGGCAGCATGACAGGTTCCACAGTCCGTCTCCCAAGGATTGTTCCTTATATTGTATTCTCCATTCAAGCTATGAAGGATTGAATGAGAAGAGATTTGCATCTCTTCTGTTGAGAGACCACCCTAAACTGTATTATATCTCACTGCCAGGGGGAATCTCATTGTCAGGACATATTAATTAAGAATACCCTGTCAAGGTGCTGGGGGAAAATACCCCCTCTTTTTTCATTAAAATGTCTGTTTGTTGAAACAATGGTAAAAACTCGTCCAAAACAGTAATTTCCCAAAGACAAATCAATACATTGTTACTAAACACAAATATGCTGGAGGTGATGGGCTAATAAACAGATAAGTAAGTAAATAAATAACTACATACTGTGGTGATATCTTAATAACATCTTTCTGAGTAATCTTTCCTATGGTCATGAATAATCAGTTTCTTGAAGAGGAGGGCTCACCAGCATTTCAGTTACAAGACACAAGTTACTGGAAAAAATGTAAGCAGACTGAAAAGTGGTGGGATGCCAAGAGAAAAGAATGCATCAGTCATGCGCCTCACAATTAGGGAAGGCAGTTAGAGCTGCCAAACCTTAATAGTAAAAAATCATCAAGGTCTAAAAATGATCCAGATGACTAGAAGATGAAATTTAAAAGCTCCCATTATCATACAGGAGATAAAGACATTTGGAAATGATTCATCCGGACATGGAGAAGCAGGCTGTAGGAAAGTGATGTTGCTCAGGATTTATCTTCTTAGATAATCATTCTTCTTTCTCTTTACAGCTTGAAAAGCTGGAGAGACAGATTGTCCTAATCTTGATCCACTCTGAGTCAGTCTATGGTATGTCTAAAAGTAGTTTGGGTCATCTAAAAGCTCTTTACTTCTCCATTCTTGATCCTTTTCCCCCCTAAAATTATCCAGTCAGCTGTAAAAGCAAAAATCTCCTTTTGAAACCACTTGGCAGCTCTTGACTGCAACATTTTAGTCTCCCGCTCTGGGAGGTCAGGGCCTGAAGGGAGGCAGAGAAACCAGAGTTTAAATCCACTGTGGTGGACTAAGAGAAGAATTTATCGTTGTCAGCTCTTATTTGGCTGGGTTAGTAACCTAATTAGCACCTGGCATAAAGAATTGCTGCTGAGTGCCCTTGTAGCTTTCAAAGCACAAACAAAAATGATCAGAGAGAATGCGTGGATGTTTGCGTCACTGTATGCACAAAATCTGGGTATCCTGGAATAATCCAGCTCTGTATTATACATAACCTCATACACAGAAAGGCAAATTAGAATAGAAACCACACACACCGCTTCTCCCATCTATTTGTATTGAAGTCCCTCCGACTGAGAGACGTGCTACTGCAGCAGAGATGCAGGCAGGCAGCTATGCTGCAATCCAGAGCAGACCAAAGGAGAGGCAGGCACTTCCGCTGCTAGGAAACCAGGCTGAAAGCGATCCAGCGGATAACAATGAGAGATTCAAAGTTCAACTAATGAGCATGATGACTCACTGGCTCAATGAGAAGAAGGATGGAATGGAAAATAGAAATCTGAGGAGCAGTGCTAGTGGAGAAGTTATACAGGAGGAGCTGCGAGATTACTCTGACCACAGTCCAAGTCACGGAGCCTTACAACAAGGCAGGGAGCATAAAAGGGTGGGGATATGGATGTGAAACAGATCATGTGCTGTCCAGAGGGAGGCCTGGGAAAGGCTGCGTGAGTGTTGGGAGCAGATATGCTCTGCTGGTGGGGCTACCAGTGCCTTCCTGGAGAGGAGTGGCTCATCTCTCATACCTGATACTCCTTATCTCAGATGAAGCATTGGAATGGGTTACCTAGGGAGGTGGTGGAATCTCCATCTTTGGAAACATTTAAGATCCGGTTATACAAAACCCTCGCTGGGATGATTAGTGGGAGTGTTCCTACTTTTAGCAGGGGGTTGGACTAGATGACCTCATGAGGTCCCTTCCAACCCTATGATTCTATGAATGAGTTTGTTTGTTTGTTTGTTACTGAGAGCGTAGCTGAACTTGGCACTGGGGCCTGGAGAGGAGTGCGATGCCAGAAATCTTTTCCCTCGCCTTCCAGTAGCAACCTAAATAGAAGCCTAGTTAGCACATTTGGGAGATCCCTGATGGAAAGGGGCATGGCCAACTGCATTTTGGAAGCAACCGATCCCTATCACTGCTAACACCTAGCAGGAAGCATGGAGCAAGAAGGCGTGTGTGGGTGATTGAAAGATCTCCACCCTGCACCATGCATTGCACAGACCCCAGTCCTCTGATGCCATCCTGGCTCTCTACCTGGGTCTGCTGTGTGACTGGGCCACTTCCACTCAGGTGCCACAGCCCAGCTGAATGATGTGCAAAGACATAATTCGGTCCAAAGCCTGCCAGTTCCTCAATTAAACATTAGGTATTACTAAAAGAAGTATTTCCATGTAGTACTTTTTGTCCTAGAGGATCCCACCACATATCCAGCAGTAGGGGAGATCCTGGAGATTTTGGTTTGCTGGAAATTCCAAATAAATCTTTTAAAAATCATGCAAGGTTGAACCAGAAAAAATGATTTTTTATTAAATGTTTTGTAAATTGAGAAGTCAAAGACATTCTTTTGGTTTGCTCAATCAAAAATAAAACCATTTTATTTTGATTTCAGGCATGGGGGTGGGGGGATTACATTAAAAAAATTAAAATGGAAAAAATGAAACTTTTTTTTTTACTTTTTTTCCTCTCCTCCCTTCTCTGCTTGAAGTAATTTCCCCAAATCAACACAAATCCACAGAATGTTTGTCACCTAATCTGTATTTTTTACAAGAAAAAAAAAGGGTTTGTTAAAAAATTTTACTTCTCATGCCACTGAAAGTCTCCCTCTTCTTGTGGGGAACATAGTGGCTGTTATGAGTGCAGAGCTACACTACGCAAGAGTTTATAGCTGGAAATGAAGAAGAGGAAAGTCTCCAGTATGAACTGCAGAGGGGATTTTAGGCTACACAGGAAGTGTATATATCTGAACTGGAATCTGGCCAGGATATTGTTTTAAATCCTTGTTTCTGTGAGAGATGTCATGGGACTTAACAGCAAGTGGGGGAAGACCTCACATTTAGCTTCAGCAACACTGCACCTCCAGCAACTCAGCGCTCACTAATTTACAACAGAGCTCTTTCCTTTTCCTTTGTTTGTCTTGTCTGTTGATGGTAAGGTTTTGGGGCAGGAACTGTCTCTTATCATGTGTTTTTATAGCGCCTAGCAGAGTGAGGCTTTGATCCTGGTTAGGGACCTGAGGCGCCACAGCACTGCAAATGATGAAAAATCAACAATGAAGAAATAACAAATCCATGGCACCTCTTCTCCAGAACCCTGGGTTTTCCCTGAAGGTCTCCAAGGCTCAAAACTGTTTAGCTTGTGACATTAGACAATCTCACAGCCCAAGGTGATATATATAACCTTCTTTACTAGGATCTTAGATTTAATTTGCTGTTGTCTTTTCTTAGCTATCCTGGGAGATCTAGTCACATACTGGAGAGACTTCCTGGAGATCAGCCAATGTGAGATTTCTGTTGACATTAACTCAGTGATTGTGGATTTTCACTCATAGGCAAAAGTACAAATTATACATGTTAATCATCGGGGGGCGTATTAGACCACTTCATGTATATTCTTCCTAAATTCTTGCAGCTCAGCAATGAGAAAGAGAGGCACAGTCACAGCAAACTTTAGATCCAGATGCAAATTTCCCCATGATTCAAGGATGTTCAGATCCAGTTTGGCCCCTTATTAAAAACTATTACAACATTTGTAGAATGGTAGCGTCCAAAAGCCTGAGTCAGGACAGGGACCCTATTGTCTCGAGTGCTGTACCAATAGATAAACAATCCTTGCACAAGAGGGTTTACAATTCAAAAGGCCCCAAAAGGCACCAAAGCTGGAGGCAAAGACAGAACCTACAAGCCAATGACCTTGGAGAAGAATAGAGGCAGCACTGCTATTTGCTTTTTAAATTTTTTCTTAGTGGTGGTTTCTTTGCTTTCTTGTTTCTGGATCTTTTACTACAGTCCTAAATGTCAAATCTGCATTTGGGTCCGAATTTCCCCCAAGTTTGAGAGTGCTTGATTCTGGCCCATCTCTCTCGTAAGTTAACCCTAATGACTACCTCTGAAGATGTGGTTTCCTGCTCCATAAATGAACGTAAGTGGACTCTTTGAAGTTCAGTTAAAATCATCCATTCTTGCAGTTTTAAAAAGCACCATAATAAACACGAGGCGAGTCTGCTTGTCCCCTGGATGATCTCCCAATGGGAGCTGCTGTTGGAATAATTGCTTCTGGTAGACCTAGCTGTCTGCTTGCATTCAGCTGTAGTTGAGATCTTACTACAGGCATCTCAGAATTCTCTGCTGAGTGGAGATCTCACTTCAATTGATAAATTGATGAACTAGGACAAATTCTTTTCCCCCGGAAAGTTGAGCAACGTATAGATCTATGCCCTGAGCTTTTAATGGAGGCAGTGAGAAGGGAAAGAGGAGCATGGGGAGAAGACCAAAGACAGAGGATTATGCAAAAGCTCAGGGTGGTCACAAAGTGGGCCAAAGCAGGAAACAGTGGGAGAACCAGTGGATCTTCACCTGTGATTTAATAGGAAACCTATTATAAGAGAAGTAGTATTTAGTTTTAACTTCTCTGTCTCTACACTTCAAAAACTGAGTTTGCTTTAGTTACTATAGATTTGATAGCCTGAGGCAGCCCCATGCTTTCATGTGTTTCTTTTAAAATTTTCCAGAAAATATGTGACATAAATGTGACTATGTGATGGTGCAGGCTAAAGCAACATGCTCACCTGGCATGGGGACTGGGAAGTAGAAACCTTGCTCTCATCTGTTCCTAGCTGTGACTTTGATTCTACATGCACGCGCACACGCGCACACACACGCACACACACACACACACAGAGCAGGCATTACTGTAATTTGTCATTCATTGGAGACCATCCCCAGAACACTCCCTTGGCTCCACTCCGAAGTGCCACTTGGGACCCCTCCCTTGCGCAGTTGACAGAGTGCATTAAGATGATCTGTGTCTGCTCTATATGAAAGTGATACTATCATTGCCCCTCTGTTTCCCAAGGCTATAATTCAGTTCTTGAGTGGATAAAGTGTGATGTTCCTTATAGTTTATTACGATGAGGGTTTATATAGAGGAAAGTGAGTGAGTAAAGCAAGTAATAATTCCACAGCACTTACATTGTAGTCATACTCGTCCAAGTGCTTTACAGGCACTAACTAATCATTTGCTTTTTTTTACTGCTATAATTAATCAAATTACCTCTAGGACTGCTACTGTAATAAAGTTAAAGGGCTCACTTGAGGCTCGCCCTGCACTGATGCATGTCTGCTCTTTAAAAATGTGCCCCATATGCTGTTTAATGGGTATCCACAAGAGACAGGAAAGTCTTTCAACTGAGATCTTTTTAAAAAGAGTTTACGCGGTAAATGGTATCCATTCCAAGATAGTTATATATGAAATCTTTTATCCTGCTTAATTCTTAGCTAGAAATGGACAAAGGCCTTGTCTGTGCTGCAAGCTCTGCAACAATCAGTGGAATATGGGCTCTCTGGTTGGTGCCATGAGTCCAACTCCCTGAAAGGAGTAAGTCTGCATCAGCAAGAGGGCACCTCCCATCGACGCAGTGCCATGAAGAGGCCGTGCTACATCAGCATATGTATGTTGACAAGAGGTGGATTGCGTATCTCCTGTCCACTGCTGGCACCAGTGTTGATCAGCCTTAGGCGTGACATGACATAAAGGTTAAAAAGCGGATATGGAGACAATGTTACACAGAGCTATTCACTGAACTGCTGTTTTGCTGACATTCGGCTATAGCGCATATGTGGATTCCAAGATAGGCCCTTTGTTTAGGTGCTAAAAACAAATCTCTGCATTACAGGGCTTTTCAATGTCAAATGAATGTAAAAGCTACCTATTGAAGGCTGAGTGTCAATAGTGACACCTTAAATTGCAGCAATAAATAAATTATACAGCAGGCATAAGTTGCATTTAATCAGACACAGGAAGCTGGGGAAACAATCACATGGGTCAAGGACAGTACATCTTTCAGTTTGGTTTGCTTACAGGAAATGAAGGGCCGAATCCTGCTCTCCTTTGCACAGAAGCAGTTCTCACTGAAGGCAATGGGAATTGCTCAGATGCTGGTCGGAGCAGGACTCGGCCAAGGAATATCACTTAAATCAAGGGCAGGCTGCTGCATCGGTTCAGCTGCGGCACTATAGCATGTCTATGACGAAGTGGGATTTTCTCCCACAAAAGCTCATGCGATAAATAAATCTGTTAGTCTTTAAGTGCCACAGGACTCCTTGCTTTTTTTGTTTTACTAGACTAACATAGCAGCCCCTTTGGAACTTGACAATAAAGTCATCTCCCATAGGCTAAATTACTCCATGTGCGTGGCAGAAGCTATGTCAGTGAGAGATGCTCTCCATTGACACAGCACCAAAGTGGACAGTGTTTAGACTGCTGTGACTTACATTGCTTGGAGGGCGCAGAGGGCTGTCTTTTTCACACCCCTGCGCAACATTGATTGGATCAACTTAAGCGGTCTTGAAGATTTGCCCCAAGACTGTGGTTGAGAACCAACAGATACAAAGCCCCACATCTGTCTGCTGATTTCATTGGGCCTAGGATCAGATCCAGAACAGCTTGGTTCCTCTATTGCTCCATGGTGAAAGGACTGGCTGTGTCTCTATCACACAAGTGAAAATAATAAAATCATCTCGTTTTCCTGCATAGCATCTTCCATTGCAAAGACCCTCTCAAAGGGTGGCCCTGCTTTTCATATGTCCTTTACACGCACTCAGGTGTCTCCATGAGTTTTCTGTCAAGGGAGCATATTGGATCAAACTTAATATACATGCAGCACCAATGAAATTTAGGGGTCTGATAGATTGCCACCATATAGCATGTGCCATTTCAAAGGCCACACAGGAAAGATTTGGCCAAGAACACTGTGGCAATCCCTACTTCTATGGAAACCACAATGTCCATCCAGAGTGGAAAAGAGTTTGGCCTTTAAGGTCTGATCTGACAGTAAACTGCACTGATCTCAGTGTATCTACCTGAGAAGGACTGAGTCAACTTAACTATATGGAAATCCAAGCCTCTTCCACGAAGATCAGCAACCTGCTGTGCCGTGGCTTTATTTTGTTAATAATCCAGCCAACATGTTTACAGTGTAGATCTCAAGCTGTAGATCTCAAAGTGCTTTGCAAAGGTAGATAAATGTCATGATCCCTGTTTTACAGAGCAGAGCCGTCCATGGGGGTCGGGGTCAAGAGGGGCAATCACCCCTGGCCCTGCAGCTCCCTGGGCCGCACTCTGTCTTGCCCTGAGCTGGGCAGTGTAAGGCCCTCACTGCTGCCCCCTTCTGGCCATGCTGTCCCCTGGTACCTCTCTGCTGCCTTCAGCGCAGAGCTGAAGGCAGTGGGGAAGGGGGAAAGTGGATGGGAGCCTGCAGAGCTGGTCTCTACTCCAGGCTGGCTCACCCTGCCCCCCAGAGCAGTGAACAGATGGCCCAGGGGTGGAGCAGGTCAGCCTAGAGGCTGGGCTTCATGTTCTCGCCCCTCCCTTGGGACACCTATTTCTCCGTAGGGGCAAGAGGCCAGAGGCGGGGCAAGAGACCAGAGTCCACCACATGGGCCAGCCCCCTCAGCCTCCCCACCAGCGCAGGGAAGGGATGGGGGCCCCCCCACAGGCTACTGCCCCTAGCCCCACACACCCCCTAGGGACGGCCCTGTTACAGATAGGGAAACTGAGGTATAAAGAGAGGCTGAAAGGGTATGTCCACACTCACTCTTTAAATCAAAATAATGCCCATTATTTTGATTTAAAAGATGGCATGTCCACACTACGTTTTCTTATTTCAAAATAAGGAAAGTCATTTTGATATAATAAAACCTGGTATTATATCAAAGTGATGGTTATATTGAACTTGTTATTGTAGCAGAAAGGCCCAGCCCCCCTCGGAGGTAGACAGGCAGAACCCTCTGGCCTGCAGGGGGGTGGAGCCAGAGCCAACCTGTCAATCAGGCCGGAAGTGGAGGGGCGGGACAGGAACAGGAAGTAGAAAAAGGGCGGCAGTCAGCTCAGTTGATCACCAGCCGCCGAAGGGGAAGGATGCACCTTGGCTTGCTCCTGACCCCAGGCTGCCCTGGGGGGAAGCTGGGCTCTGGCCACCAGACCCGGGCCCACAGGTCTGGCAGGGTCCCCCCGCGGCCGGGAGCTGTGAGCTGTCGCTCAGGTTCGGGTCCATCCCAGGCCCGCAGGGAGAGTGGCCACCAGGAAGGCAGGTGGGTGCTCCCGAGCTGTACCCTACAGGGCTCCTCAAAGGGCCACTGCCCTCCTGCGACTTGGAGGAACTGCCCTTGGCTGCTGGAAACACCCGAACCTCCGCCCACCTCATGTGACCTGAAGGAGTTGTCACTCGTGGAGGAGCTTGATGGACTCCCCAACCTGCCACCACCGGACGAGATCCCTGGGGGATTACCCCGAAGACCCACCAGATGAGGTATGGCAGGAATGCGAGGCCAGGGGTAGCCCAAGGGAGTGCGGGTCTCGGCCCTCAATGGGGAGTCACATCTCAGGGGCAGCGTGTTGCGGCTCAGACCCCGCTAACCCCTGTCCAGAGGCCTCAGCCCCCATTGGGTTAATCCCAACCCGGGTTAATCCCAACCCCTGTCATACGCCACCTCTCAGGCCGTAACCCTGAGAGGCCGCCTGGTACTTTCCCCACATCCGAGTGACTGGGAGTGGACCTGTGAAACTTTCACCCTGCCAAGGGGCCAAAGACTTGGCGGGCCCATCCCACAAGGGGCTGGGGACCCGAACCAGCCGCCTCTCCCCCTCGGGAGGGTGGGCAGCTTGTTTACAACTGGTGCCTTCTCCATGGACCTCTGAACTCTCCTCTTGGGGAGAAAAAGGACCCCAGCTGCCACCTGGGACGAACAGTGGAGTGGATCCCAGTATGGAGCCTGACCAGCTTACCAAGTGCTGGGCTGAAATGAGGCAGCAACAGCAGCAGCTGTTTCAACAGCTCGCCGCCCAACAGCAACAAGCACGCCAGCAGCTGGCTGCCCAGCACTGGAGCAGCAGCAGAAGGGGTTCGAGCAGTTGATAGTGCTACTGGCATGCCAAACGGAGAACCCTTCGACTAGCTCGGCAGTGGGCTTAAGCTTGATGATGCCACTACACCTCTCAAAGATGGGCCCAGGGGACAACCCAGAGGCCTTCCTGGTGACATTTGAACAGGTCGCCTCCGCAGCAGGGTGGCTTGCCAAACAGTGGGCTATGCTGCTGGCCCTGTATTTGATGGGCCCTGCCCAGGCCACTTATCGAGGCCTCTCTGATGAGGATGCATGGGAGTATAGCTGTGTAAGGTCCACCATCTTAGATGTGCTGGATATAAGCCCCAACACTTTACCACCGTCACCTACAGAACCAGACGTACCCAACTGTAGCCCGCCCATGGGCAGTGGTGCAGGTGGTCAAGGACCTGTGCTGCCGGTGGCTCCAGCCTGAACAGCAGCCAGCCATGGAAGTGGTCAAACATGTGGCCCTAGAGCATTTTATACACCTTCTGCTGTTGCAGGGAAGGACATGGGTCCTACGACATCAGCCATCTACACTACAGGAGGCTGTGGAACAGATGGAGGACTTTCTAGCCACCGAGGGGCTCAGGAGCCCCATTACTGCGGCAGGGGCCCGAGGTGGACGAGACTCTGGCCTTGCAGCAGACCTGCCTTGCACAAGGGTGCCCCTGGAGCGGCTGACTCCCAGACCCCACACAGGGCTGCTGCAGCCAGGAAGGTGCGGGTCCCCAGGACCGACCTGGAAAACACCCACAGCGAAGCCTGAGATGGGACCTGCGACGGGGGCCATCGAGTTGGGACCCTGCTTTACCTGTGGGCAGTTCAGACACTTGTATTGTCACTGCCCCTGGATGGATTGCTCGTATGGGGAGGCTTGGATAGGTGAAGCACCTGAGCCGCAAGTTAATCTGCGTTTGATGACCCAAGTTTCTCTGGAAGGGGAAAGTCTTCAGGCACTAGTCGACTTGGGATGTGGGCAGATTCTGGGTCGCTGACACTGGTCACTAGAGAAGGGCTCCCTTGGAATCCCCATTCACCTGTGGTGAATCCATGGAGACGTTCGAACCTACCCCAGTGCTTGGGTAACACTTACTGGTGGTGGGGAGACCTGGGAGATTTTGGTGGGGATAGCCCCTAATCTCCCCTATCCAGTGATCCTGGGTCGGGACTGTCCGTTGTTTCATGAGGTGCTCTAGGAGGCCGCCCGAGCAAGAGACCCAGAGACATTAGCCCTAGAAGGTGATACTCCCGAGCCACCTGCATGGACACCGGAGGATAAGCCCCAGACAGGGAGCTCAGTGGGGGACAGTGGGGAGCTGCCAGGCAAGCCAGAGGTACCTTTACCCACCCCCACGCTGGACTTTATTCGAGACCAAAGAGAGGACGCCAGCCTGAGAGAAGCCTATAACCAGCTAGCCACTGTCGATGGAAGGCCTAGGGACCCCCAGCGGATGGCCCAGTGGCCTCATTTTGAGTTGGTACGGGGGTGCCTTTGCCGGGTCATCCAGGACCCGAGAACCCCACTCCCAACTGGTGTTACCCCAATGCCACCAAAGGGCAGTCCTCCAACTGGCCCATGATGTCCTGGAGGTGGGACACCTAGGACAGGAGAAGACAGCGGCCCGGGTTTTAGCACGCTTCTATTGGCTGGGGGTCCATGCAGATGTGAGACGGTACTGTCTTTGCTGCCCAGAATGTCAGTTGGCAGTGGCTGCAAACACCCCATGGGCCCCACTGATCCCTATGCCCCTTGTCAGCACCCCATTTGAGCGGGTGGCCATGGACTTGGTTGGGGCCCTCCAGAAAAGTGTCGCTGGCTACCAGTACATTTTAGTCCTGATAGATTATGCCACATGCTTTCCAGAAGTGGTCCCGCTGTAATTGGCAACCACTAAAAATATTGCGGCCGAGGTCATCAAGATCTTCGCCCGCATTGGGTTACCCAAGGAAATCTTAACTGACCAAGGGGCTAACTTTTCCTCACGGGTGTTAAAGGAGGTTTGTAGCCTCCTGGGGATCTAACAGCTCCGGACTTCAGTGTATCATCTGCAAATGGATGGCCTCACTGAACGTTTTAATTGGACCCTCAAAGGGATGATGTGAAAGTTCTCCCTGGAAGAACTCCGGCACTGGGATCAACTGATCCCACTCCTGTTGTTAGCAGTCTGGGAGATACCACAGGCTTCCACCCAGTTCTCCCCCTGTGAGCTGCTGTATGGAAGGCAACCTCGAGGCTTGCTGGACGTGGTGCGAGAGACCTGGGAAGAAGGCCCATCCCCAAGTCAAGGCCTGCTGCAATACGTAACAAAACTTGGCAACCACCTCAGGAGGATAGGGGAGTTGGCCACAAAGAACTTAGTCACAGCCCAGGCCGCCCAGGGGAAGGGGTACAATAAAGGAACCAGAGCCCACTCCTTCATGCCCGGGAACCATGTTCTAGTACAGCTGCCCTCGCAGGGATCAAAACTGCTGGCCCGGTGGCAGGACCCCTACGAGGTTCTCCGGCAAACTGGCCCCGTCAACTACGAAGTCCATCAGCCCGATTGTTAAAAGAAGAAGCAAATCTATCATGTAAATCTTTTAAAGATGTGGAAGGAAAGGGAAGCGCTGATGATTGCACCTTATCCTCCGGATCCTGAGTTGGGGCCCCAGCTTCCTTGTCCCACCCACCCAGTGGAGCTGCTTCTTGGCGACACTCTGACAGAACCCCAACTCCAGCAAGTCCGGAAACTCCTAAAAGCTTTCTCAGAATCCTTCAGCACTATGCTGGGGCAGACGACGGAGTTTTTCCATGAGATTCACACTGAACCTGGTCAGGTGGTGAGAGAGACCCCTCGCCCACTCCCTTACCAATTACAAGAAGTCATGGAACAAGAGATCCAGGCCATGCTGGCCTTGAGAATCATTGAACGGTCACAAAGTGCATGGAGGGGCCCCATTGTATTAGTGCCTAAGCCGGACAGAACAAAGTGGTTCTGCATCAACTTCAGAAAAGTGAATGCAATATCAAAATTTGATGCCTACCTGATGCCCTGTGTCGATGAACTGCTGGAAACGCTAGGAAGGGCCCAATACATATCCACTATAGACCTGACAAAAGGCTACTGGAAAATTCCCTTAACACCAGAATCTAAAGAAAAAACAGCTTTTGCCACTCCCATGGGCTTATACCAATTTAACCAGATGCCTTTCGGCCTCCACAGAGCCCCGGTGATGTTCCAATGGATGATGGATAGGCTACTGGAAGAACACACAACATACGCAGCGACCTACATGGACGACACGGTGATCTATAGTGATACCTGGAAGGACCACCTACCCCGAGTTGCGGCAGTGTTGCGAACCCTCTGAGATACAAGGCTGAAGGCCAACCCGGCCAAATGTTGACTAGGGTTCCAGGAGACCACCTACTTGGGCTATGTTCTAGGGCGGGTACAGGTGAAACCACTGGTCAAGAAAGTACAGGCCATCCAGGAACTGCCCACTCCAACGACCAAGAAACAAGTAAGACAATTTTTTAGTCTTGTTGGCTATTACTGGCGGTTTATTCCGGATTTTGCGACCATAGCCACCCCCCTGATGGAATTACTGAAGAAGACCCAGCCCCAAAGGGTGCGGTGGACAATGGAGTATGCGGAGGCCTTCGGGAAACTAAAAGACTGTCTATGTAAAGAACCTGTTCTGTACAGCCCGGACTTTGACCAGGAATTTGTCATTCAGGCAGACGCCTCAATTGTCGGGCTTGGGGCAGTCCTCTCACAAACTATCAATGGGGAAGAGCACCCAATTCTACATTTAAGCCAAAAGTTGTTTCCCCGTAAAAGGAACTACTCCATGATGGGGAGAGAGAGGCCTTGCCCATTAAGTGGGCCATAGAGGCCCATCATTACTACTTACTGGGGACCCACTTTGTGGTGGTTATGGACCATGCCCCCCTCACCTGGCTGCATCGTATGAAGGACACCAATGCCCGCCTCATGTGCTGGTACCTCGCCCTGCAACCCTTTGTGTTCACCATCAAATATCAGGCCAGTAAAAACAACGCCAATACCGATAGTCTATCTAGTCTGGCCAAGAGTAGCCTGTCCAGCCCCAAAAACACGGGGCTGAATTTGAGGGGGGTGTGTAGCAGAAAGGCCCAGCTCCCCATAGAAGTAGACAGGTAGAACCCTCTGGCCTGCAGGGGGGCGGAGCCAGAGCTGGCCTGTCAATCAGGCTGGAAGTGGAGGGGCGGCACAGGAACAGGAAGTAGAAAAAGGGCGGCAGTCAGCTTAGTTGATCACCAGCTGCTGAAGGGGAAGGATGCACCTTGGCTCACTCCTGAGCCCAGGCCGCCCTGTGGGGAAGCTGGACTCTGGCCACCAGACCTGGGCCCACAGGTCTGGCAGGGTCCACCTCCGGCCGGGAACTGGGAGCTGTTGCTCAGGTTCGGGTCCATCCCAGGTCCGCAGGGAGAGTGGCTGCCAGCAAGGCAGGTGGATGCTCCCGAGCTGTACCCTACAGGGCTCCCTGAAGGGCCGCTGCCCTCCTGTGACTTGGAGGAGCTGCCCCTGGCTGCTGGGAGCCCCGAACCTCCGCCCACCTCATGTGACCTGAAGGAGTTGCCACTTGCAGAGGAGCTTGATGGACTCCCTAACCTGCCACCACCGGACCAGATGGAAGGCTTCTATAATCTGCCCCTGGGGGATTACCCTGAAGACCACAGTGGGAACACGAGGCCAGGGGTAGCCCGAGGGAGTGCAGGTCTCAGCCATCAATGGAGAGTCACATCTCGGGGGCAACGTGTTGCACCTCGGACCCCGCTGGCCCCTGCACCAAGCCTCTGGCCCTATAGAGCCTACCTTGGGGTTTGCGTGTTGTGGTTCGGACCCCGCTGGCCCCTGCACCAAGGCCTCCGGTCCCCTAGGGCCTACCTTGGGGTCAGCGTGTTCTGGCTCGGACCCTTCTGGCCCCTGCATCAAGGCCTCAGGCCCCATAGAGCCCAGCTCGGGGTTGGCATGTTGTGGCTCGGACCCCACTAACCCCTGTCTGGAGGCCTCAGCCCCAGTTGGGGACCTTGTCTGGGACACAGTAGATCTATGCGACCCAATGCCCATGTTAATCCCAACCCCTGCCATTCTCCCTCTCGGGCTGTAACCCCAAGAGGCTGCCTGGTACGTTCCCCACACCTGAGTGACTGAGAGTGGACCTGTGAAACTTTCGCCCTGCCAAGGGCCCAAAAACTTGGCTGGCCTGCCCCACAAGGGGCTGGGGACCCAAACCAGCCACCCCTCCCCCTTGGGAGGGTGGGCAGCTTGTTTACAGTTATGTCAAAATAACTCAGTGTGGACATGTTATTTCAATTTAACACTTTTGCCTTTCTCCTTTCCAGCGTGGTTTCCTTTTTCTATATATTGGGTGGGGGCATGACTCTTCTAGGGGCCCATGTCACCACACCTCCCATGGTGTCCCTCTCCTAAATCAAACTAGCAACTCCTGTACATGGACATGCTAGTTCAATTTGAGTTTCTAGTGGGGACATGTTAAATCACTTTAACTTAAATCGATTTAAGGATTTTTATATCAATTTTATTAAATCAATTTAACTTACATTGATTTAACTGCCTAAGTGTGGACATAGCCAGAGACTTGTCCAAAGTCACACAACTGAGTTCATGGCAGAGCCAGGAAAAAGAAATGAGGTTTCTCAGCACCAGGCTAATTCCCCTTCCACTGACGACTTCCATGTGGTAATCCTGCCAGGTCCATGCTCAAGTTCTCCCTTTGGGTGTTTTTTAAAAACACCAACATCACCTTCATTGCTCCATGATCTCCCTGATTTACCCCAAAAGTAAATTTTGGTAGGTCCATATCCAGTGGGCAATACCAGGTCACACTGGTTCAAAATGTAGATGTTGTAAAAACAAGGTTTTACAGTAATGTAGAACCAGTTTACCTGTTTCATGAATTGTTTTAAAATCCAATGGAGAACAGCATTCTAAAGAAAACGAACATTCCCCTGTACTGTTTCCAACCCTGATGTGAAACCAACGAGCTAGTCAGAATAAAAAAGTGAAACTGACAAAAGATTAATTACAACACAAAGTGAAACTGATTAATTTATTTATGTGGTCTAATAAGCAGAGAGACTTTAAAAATTCTTTCATGTTTAATGATCTAAGAGGCCATTATGATACCTCATGGAATGAACCACATTCTATAATATAAACTAATTCAGGCACTCAAAATAACAGCACTGAGCATGGGGGAGTCATGTGGAGTTATTGCATGATTTAATCAGCCTCGCGTGGATGGAACAAACCATATTAGATCAGATTGAAAACACCCAGGTTCTCCAGTACACCATAATGTTTAAGTAACGTGGTAAAGTCAGGGCAGATGGCCGCAAAAGGGTATGCCAGGCTAGGTATGAGTTCCAAAGGGGCAGCCTGTGTTAGTCTAGTCCAGCAAAAAAACCAAGGAGTCCTGTGGCACTTAAAGACTAACAGATTAATTTTTCACTTGAGCATTCTGACAAAGTGGGATTTTTCTCCCACAAAAGCTCATGCAAAAATAAATCTGTTAGTCTTTAAGTGCCACAGGACTCCTAGGTATGTGAGCTTTAGTGTTGAAGGCCCTTTTCCAGCAGGCAGAGTGGATGTTACTGCAGGTCAATTCGAGTAACATGGACCAAGTAAAGGCTACTCTACTAAAACCCTGCCTCTGCTAGAAGGAGGGAAGAGAGAAGCTGCCCAGTTTGTGGCAGTAGGAGGAGAGACTTCCCCAGATGAGGAGAGAATGCATCTCCCCAGTTGGGGAGCAGTCAAGGAAGACCCAGGCACCAGCTTGCAGGAAGGACTGATATGGCTCTGAATCCCTTTAGGAGGTCACCACTATCTCGACACCTCCATGAAGGAGGCAGACATAAGGCAGGCTTAGAAGCTGTGCCTAACAGCTTCTGAAGAGGGGGGCAACTAATTTGCATGGGTCTTATATTAGCATGGGTACAAAGAGCATGATTAGCTGATTAGCATATTGGGTGTAGGGCATAGTGGATAATGGTATAGTATTTGGGATTAGTCTGCTTACAAATCTATCAATATCTGTAATTCTACTGAGGGGAAATATGAAATACTGTTTTTGTGAATTGCTACTCTGTTTGTTGCAAATCTGTCTGACTTACTTAAAGGGTTAAAAACTACCCTTAGTTAAGAAGAGGCTTGTAGGAAAGGCGACTGCATGTTTCAGCCTAAAAGATTTGAAAGAGATAGGGGTGGAGTTTTGAGGCTATTTTAGTCACTTCTCACAGATTTTGATGGCTATGGCTAAGCCTTCTGTGAGGCTTTTGTCATTTAAATAGAGATAGTTGTTTACAGCTACTTAAGAGCTGGTGTCACCAGGGACAAAAGCAAACTCTCTCCTTCTTTCTTCCCCCCCCCCCTTTCTCTAACTAGAGAGAAATTTCTCTCTCTGAGCTGAGATGGGTGGAGCCAGAGGATGGTGAGAGTGGCCAATGGCAAGCTGGGTGGTATGAGTGACTAGAGGACAGAGCCGGTAGATGGTGAGAGCAGCCAGTGGCAAGCTGGGCAATCTGAGTGACCGGAGGGCAGAGCCGGTGGCTGGTGAGAGTGGCCAGTGGTGAGTGGGGCAGTGCAAGTGACTGGAGGGTGGAGCTGGTGGACAGTGGGCGGAGCCAAGGAACAGTTCTAGAGGATGGCGTGAGTGACCAGTAGATGGCGTAGGCAGACAGCTGGCGTGAAAGACACTCCCTACGTACCCTCGCACTGATTTTCCAGATCAGTACCAGTTTTGCCATTAAGTTGTATGTTCTGTTATGCGGTGTGGATTGTTGGGAACTTTGCTCTATAATACATTTTTCTAAATTAGTGCTGATCTCTGTTATTTGGCCTGTTGCATTTTTGTTTTACTACTATTAAAAGTTCAGTTTACTACACTCAAACTGATGCTTGCGAGGGGGGAAGCCGTGTCCCTTTGGGGTGCCCAGGGAATAGTGCAGGATTCCCCAGAAATCTGGGTGGGGGCTTGAGCCGGCTGGTGGTGTTACACTATTGGGAAACCCCTAGATATAGAACCCGGCCCTTGTCCTGCCAGCCTGCCCTGGCAGAAGGGTTACACATAGAAAGATTCACCCCTCCTGGGCTCTGCTTATATAAACTGAACAGAACACCTGTCCACATCTTGCAGGGTTGAAGGGCACTCCAGAGGCCCAAACCAAGGGAGAGAGGAGTGTTGAGGGGAAAAAATCATAAAGATTTGTCCAAGTCGAAACAGATTTATCTCAGGCCCCTTGTGCCAGAGGAGACACTCGCTATTTGGCAGACCAAGAGGGGTTGTTTTGCCACAGTATGTTTTTTAAAAATCAGTTGTGAAGCTAGGATAATAGATGGGGCCTGAATTCCAAAGCAATGTACGGACTTGTTTAAACACAGAAGCCGTACCGCTTGAACTATGTTGGATTAGTAAATGAAACTGAAGAGCGTGAAGACAGAAATACCTGTATAAATGTGTTTATAAATAAAATATCTTACCCTCTTATGTAAAGGAGGATATGCTGTATCCTTTAGACCAGTATAATTGTATTGATATGAGGAGTTCTACTGGCATAATTGTTTCATTAAACAATAAAAATGAAAACACAAACCACCTTATCTACTCCTAACCAAAATAGATATGCCTCTACAGAATCTCTACACGCCAGGCCTAAAAAGATCAGCCACATCTGCAGTCAAAACAAAACCATTACATTTGGGTATGTCTTGGTTAATCCTAGTCTGTACCCACTGCAGCAGTGAGAAACTTTTTAATTCTAGGAGACTGAAATGTTGCAAAAATGTCCTGTTTGCTTTCTTTTGTTGATCTGAGATGCATCTAAAGTAAAGCCAATGAAACTCCTGCCAAAGTCAATACAGCAAAATCATCAGAAGCTTTTGATGTGTAAAGCAGAGTGCTAGAAATTGTATTGTTCTAGCTTCCTAATTGAGAAGTCCCCGTGGTGCACCAAAAAAACCTCATTAGGGCTTTGAATAAAATATGCTTCTGATACCATTAAATGAAAATGTGTTTGTGCTTTTACAACCAGAGCCAAACCATAACAAGACAAAAGTTAGGAGGAACTGGCTTATTTTAACAGATTCATGAGATACAAAGCTAAACCTCTGGGAGTGAAAACCTGTCCGTCCCGCCCCCACTAAAGTCAGTGGGAGTTTTACTACTGATTGGTGGTGCCAGCATTTCACATTGTTGTAAATGTTCACAATTCAATATCTATCACACCTTCTCCACCAGCCAATCACATTGGTGGATGGGCTGATTTGAGGACAGATTAAAAGAGCTATCTATGTTTATTCTGGCTGGAGAGAAGGCCCAAGCCAGCATTTTTATCTATTGCCTACGCCCATGGCTCATCCTGAGTTAGCTCATGCTCCTGGAAATGGCTAATTTACACTGGCAATGCCCAAAGGCATAGCAGAGGTTTTAGTTCATAGTTCCCTGTTGTTGTGGCCATCTCAATTGCACACTCCCACTCCATTAACTTGATACCTTCCTTACAATGAGATATAGGGGTGATAAATGGGATTAACAGGAAAGATATAAAAAAAAGGAAACATTCAGGCTGAGTTTTGACCTCTGGAAATTGAGATCAGTTGAGCTGTAGAATATTCTCTTCAAGAAGTCATGGAAGCCCCATTGCTTGGAATTGGTATAACTGGATAAGACAATACACTGGAAAATATAAAGAGCAATCCCATAGGCTGTCTACACTGGGAATTTTTATCGAATTAAGGAGGCTTAATTCAGACTAAACTAGTCCATGGTCCCACTGGCTTTCCTTAGTTTGAACTAAGGAAAGCTTAGTTCAAACTTGTAAAACCTGCCTTTAGTTTGAACTAACCCAATAGAGCTGTGTTAGTTCAAGCTAAAGACAGTTTGACCTTCTTCCTCCCAGGGTGCCTTCCTCTGTTTATGGATTGGGTGTGGCCAAGGCTCTTCCTGTATGCCATGTTGCCACACTTCCCATGGTGCCCCCCTCCTAAGCTGGACTAGCAAGTCTGTGCATGGACATGCTAGTTCGATTTAGGTTTCTAGTGTTGACATGCTAATTCAAACTAAGTTAGTTCAAATTAATCACAATTAGGTCAAATTAATTCAAACTAACTTAGTTCAAATTAGCATTCTTAAGTGTAGACATAGCCATATTGGCAAGGATATGGACTGGATGACTTAGTGGGTAATTCTTACCTCTGAGCTATAGGCTGAATGCATGAGGACTCATGTCTACACTGGAGGCTCCGTTAAGTTGATTTAACAAGGTTGACTTTAAGTCAACTAAAAGTCAACCTTGTTAAGTCAAATTAGAGAGTCCACATTGAAAACTCCTGTTGACTGCCTGCATCCTCACTGGCAGGTGCTATGTCAATGGTGGAGTGATGCATTGTGGGTTATGTCCCACATTGCACTGGAACTCTGAGAGGGGGTCCAGAGGCTAATTAGGTCAACTTAAGGGCTTTCCCAGGCTGCATTGGTTTAAGTTGACCTAAAGAGATGGTGTTATTGTCAACTTAAAGAAGCACGTAAGTCGATTTAACAAAAGCTCAGTGTGGCTGCAGGGATCTGTAGGTCGACATATCCCATTAGACTGTAAACTCTTGAGGGACTTTAATCTGCCTGGAAACTATTTATTTTAGACATTTATAGGCCTCCAATGATGGTAGCATCTGAAGACCTCACAGTTTTTTAATATACCTTATCCTAACAATGTCCCCATGAAGTAAGACAAGGCTAGTATCCCCATTTTAACATGAGAACATAAAAACGGCCACATTGGGTCAGTCCATTGGTCCGTATAGCCCAGTACCTGACAATGGTCTATACCAAATGCTTCAAAGAGGTGACAGAACAGGATATTTATCAAATGCTCCATCCTTTGTCATCTACTCCCAGCTTCTGGTAGTTCAATGCTTAGGGACATCCAGAGCATAGGGTAGCATCCCTCATCATCTTGACTCATAGCTTTTGGTGGATCTAGGTTCCATGAACCAATCTAATTCATTTTTGTGTTGTGTTATACTTTTTACCTTCACAACGTCCCCTGGCAAAGAATTCCAGAAGTTGAATGTGTCTTGTATGAAGAAGTACTTCCTTTTGTTTCTTTTAAACCTGCAGCCTCTTAATTTCATTGGGTGATTCCCTGATTCTTGTGTTGTGTGAAGGGGTAAGTGACACTTCTTCTTTGTTCAAATTCCAGAGAGGTGGCCATGTTGGTCTATGTACAGCAAAAACAATGAGAGTCCTGTGGTACATTAAAGACTAACAAATTTCTCTGAGTATAAGCTTTTATGGTTTCAACCCACTTTGTCAGATGTATTTTATGCCCAAAGAAATGTGTTAGACTTTATGGCTATGTCTACGCTGCCAAATTAGTCCAGACTAAGGAAGCTTAGTCTGAACTAATTTGGCCCATGGCCACACTAGCTTTTCCCTAGTCTGAACGAAGAAATTTCTTAGTTTGGGTTAGGGAAAGGTTAGTCTGAACTAGTAAGACCTCTGGGTTTGTTTGGACTGCCATGCTTAGTTTGAACTTTAGTTCAAACTAAGCATAGGCAAGACCCCAACTAAGGCATAGTTCGGACTAAAGAACTTTGAACTAGCCAGTTAGTTCGAACTAGCCATGTGTTTTAGTTTGAACTAAAACATCAATTTGAACTAGAATACATGACTAGTTCAACTAAAAAGTCCCAGTTAATTCAAATTAGCCTGAGGTTAGTTCAGACTAACCTCAGACTTATTTAGTTCAAACTTGCAAGTCTGAACTAAAATTCCAGATGTAGACATCGCCTAAGGCTCTTGTTGTTTTTGCTATACACAGACTAACACAGCTACCCCACTGGAACTCGTCACCATTCAAGGCACTGAATTTAGCCATATGAAATGGAAATCTACCAACTTAAGGAAAAGCGTGCACAGATACAGAGAGACATCGTCTTCTTTCAGCTGATGAAGTGGGTTGGAACCCAAAGAAATTTGTTAGTCTTTAAGGAGAAAAAGGACTCTCTTTTTTGCTGTACAGAGACTAACATGGCTACCCCTCTGGAATGTGTCAACATAGAAAGCACTGAATTTAGCCATGTGAAATGGAAATCTACCAACATCATGAAAAAATTTCTTTGTTCATTTTCTCCACACTGTTCATGATTTTATAAACCTCTGTCACATCCCCGCCTCTCTCTTAAGTCATCTTTTTTCTCAGATGATCAACCCCGGTCTTTTTAACCTCTCCTTATGTGGAAGCTGTTCCACCCTCTAATCATTTTTGATCCACTTTTCTGTAGTGTTTCCAGTTCTAATATACACATGGGGAACAGAGGCAGTAAGAGGCCAACTGACTTCCCCAAGGTCACACAACGAGTATGTGGTAGAACAAGGAACTCAACATAAGTCAGTAACCATTGGACCATCCTTTCTCTAATTGAGCAATGCACTGTTGGTGATACACAACTATTATTCTTCAAGAATCTGACAAAGTGGGATTTTCTCCCACAAAAGCTCATGCAATAAATAAATTTGTTGGCCTTTAAAAGTGACACCAGTCTCTTGTTTGTTTTGCTGGACTAGACGAACATGGCTAGCCCTTCTGGAACTTTTATTCTGTGAACTTCTGCATTCCAATCCCAGCCCAGAAAAAGACTTCTTCCGTGGCCTTGGGGAAGTCACTTAATCATTCTCTGCACAAGCTTTCCTGTCAGATGGGCACATCATTTACTTACTCACAATAGGCATTTATTTTGAGGCATTTGTATGGTATCCATCACTTTGCAGGGTTGGTGTGATGATTAACATTTCTAAAGAGCTTCAAAGAATGAAAATGCAAGATAAACACTTAGGGTAGCTACACAACAAAGAAACTTGCAGTTTCAGGTCTTGGAGTCAGGGTCTACTGACTCAGACACACAGGGCTCTCACTAAAGATCTAAGAAGAGCTATATATCTGTTTCCTTGTGGGTTGGAACTTGGACTTTAAGACCCAGGCAGGGGGGTGGCTTTCAACTGTACAACCTTAATATGGACATCTGATGCATACTAATTAGGACACAATTTGTAGGTTACGCGATTGCATGGTCCACATGGTCCCAGCACATAGGATGACCAGTGCTCATTTACTGAGTACAAATTCAGAATTTTATCTTCCCATCACTGTGTCATGTGGGTGCTCAGGCATCACTTACTGCACATTATTCAAACCCCATTCTTCAGGCAGGATTATTAATTTCCTTATAAACTTTTCTATGGCACTTATCACTCCAGAATCTGAGTGTTTCACAACCATTAATTTAATAACCTTATGAAATGAAGGGGTGGTATGAGCCCTGTTCTACAGAAAGGGAGCTGAGTCACAAAGAAATTAAGGCCAAACAGCATCTCCTAATTTTGGGTGCCCTATTTAAAATAATTAGGGCCTGATTTTTTGGAGTACTTGCACTAGAGAGCACTATATATGTTCACAGCACAGCTCCCACTGATTTCCGTTGGAGCTGTGAGTACTCAGCAGTTCTGCAAGTCAGACCCAGATTTGCAGGATAGGTACCCGCAAAATTAGGAACACACGGTTAATGACTTGTGCAAAGTTTGGTTTAAGTGTCTTCTCAGCATCACATGGGAAGTCTGTGGCAGAGGCAGGGATAGACTCCGATTCCCAAGTGCAGCATTTAACTGGCTTAACTATAAGATCATCCTTGCTTTTTCAGAAAGTGCCTGCCTCATTCTCCACTCTCTTTCCAACAGGTGGAGTTCCTCTGGGCAGCATTCACTGACTCACTAGATGCCTTCAAGGACCAGCAGATGCTGTCAGTGGTGTTTTATTTTGTTTTTTTTGTTTTTGTTTTTTTTGGTTTCCCCTTCTGGCTACCTGATTTTCACCTTATGGCCTACACAACTATGCCTCTATGCCTGCTTTCTTATTTGTTGTCTCCAGGAGTCAGCTATGGACTGGGTTCACTGGCTCCTTCCTGAGCTAAGGGAAGGGTCTTAAGTGATGGGCAGGCTCAGACTCACCCTCTTGCAGAACCTGAATAGGAGCTTTTTTCCCCACCCTGTAACCAGGGCTGGTCTGACTATATAGGTAAACTAGGTGGTCGCCTAGGGCACTGGGCTTTAAGGGGTACCAAATAAGATGGAAGTGAATTTTTTTGTCTATCTATCTATCTATCTATCTATCTATCTATCTATCTATCTATCTAT
>ML682033.1:1522575-1544001 GCA_007922195.1 Podocnemis expansa
TATCTATCTATCTATCTATCTATCTATCTATCTATCTATCTATCTATGTTTTACATATATTTTATATATTTATATAATATATATTTTCATGTTATCTCTTATAAACAAAAGCGTCACTGTTGATGGGGGTACCAAAGTCATAGTTTGCCTAAGGCACCAAAACCTCTTGGGCTGGCCCTGCATGTAACAAATGAAATGAGGAGGTGGGGTTCCAACAATTTCCAAAGGGATAGCCGTGTTAGTCTAGTCCAGCAAAAAACAAAAACAAAAACAAAAACAACCCCATCAACAACAAGGAGTCGTGTGGCACTTAAAGACTAACAGATTTATTTTTTGCATGAGCTTCCGTGGGAGAAAATCCCACTTCATCAGATGCTTCGAAGATGGGTGAACTTACAGAATGGAAGGAAAATAAATGCAAGGGTGTGTAAAAGATAGGATCAGGTCATACAGTAACAGCAAATCAGAGCAGTTGTTAGGTTCAAACCCAGGGAAGCCTGAAGTCAAATTACCTTTTGTAATGGGAAAAGAACCCATAGTCTCGATTCAATCCTGCTTTCACAGAATTTAATTGCATACAATAGCTTCCTTTGTTAAACAACAATGATTCATCTCCAGATCAGATCCATCCTGTGGACTGCATGAGGCTGCTGTTCTATGGAAAAAATTACATGATCACACAATTAATAATTTTCATAAGGTACATAATGGGAGTGAATTAAGGTTAGACTGGCTGAATGAAGAGGGTTTCCTCACTTTTATTTCCAACCTTTTGACGGGTTGACTTTGCAACATTAATAATGGTCTTTTAATGTAGTTTTCTGTGTGTATGCAGCTGGTTGGTTGATGTCGTAAGTTGAACTATTCTAAAAGCTCATGCATCTGACTAAGTGTTGGAGCCCAAGAAAGCTTATGCCAGAAGAAGTCTGTTAGTCTTTAAGGTGCCACAGGATTGTCGTTCTTTTTGTCTAAAAGCTCAGAGCTTCTCTTTTTTAGCTGTTAAAATCTGAAGAATGACAATGAACATGATTATGATTAGTAAGTAGCAAAAGTAATTGATTCCCCCTTCCTCATACTGTCCAAAATATTCAGCAAGAGCAAGGTCTAGAGGGGACAACAGCGTACATCTGAAGCATAAAGTGCCTACATTGGTGACACCGCAGGTAATTGCGGTGTGAGGTTTCACAATAAGATCGAGTGCTGGCTGAAAATATCCACCGTACCTATTGCCCGTAATTTGAAATAGGCCTGGGGAAGATTCTGGACTAGTTTAATGACATCAGGCCCCATGAATTGCCATGACACAATCTTACCACCACTCCTCTCAGTAATAATACTGTTCTGTTTGGTTTCCTTGTCTTTCCACTGTGTCAGAAGTAATTTCATTAGGAAACATTTTCCCCCAGTAGCAAGCTGATGTAAACATGTAGAAACATCGGTGCCATCAGCATGCCCTAACTCAGTGATGGTGAGGTAACACTATCCGTCAGGGGTGACATAATTTCTTTTCCCTTAAAGCTGACCTCTTCATCCTCTCACTCATTTTTTCCTGGCAGGTTCCCTGTTTATGAGACATGCTAATCTCCCAAATGGCATCAGACAGGACTATCAATTGAAGCAGGAATACATCAGCTGCAGAATTTAGTTTGATGAGCATGGGGCACTGTTCACAGATGAAACCAAACAAAGCAGGTTGGAGAGGATTTTTACTGTATCCTACCTCTCCTCTTGATCCTCCACTGCTCCCACCCCGTTTTCTCCTTTACCTCTCCCATGCTTTCCTCAGGGGTCTGTCTTGGGTCCACTTCTCTTTTCACTTTATTCCTGCACAGCTCACTGGACATCCATCCCCATCTCTGCACTCTGCCTTGCAAGATGACGGGAAGTCCCACATCCGCTGCCCTGAGGGTCTCAGAGCACCCGGGATGTCACCATCATCCCAAGGTTAAAATGAGCAGACACATGGTGCTGCTTTGAGCATGAGGCAGGTGTAGCTAACACCCGTTTTCTGGCCAGGTCCCTGACTCTCTAGGGTAGGCTCAGCCAGTCCTGCTTCCAGTCATGTGCTGGAAGCTTCTTCTCAAAGCTCCAGTTGCTAGTAACGGGAGCATCAAGAGGATGAGGATGAGGGGAGGAAACCGGCTTCTGCTGCATAAAGGCTGCTTGGGGCTGGAGCTGCATGAGCAGAGAGCAGTCCACCCCCACCCATCCGCCCACAGTACCGCCACTCATGGCTGCGGCCACCCACTCCTGGCCAGTCCGTGGTTGTGGTTGTGTTGGTTTGGCAAAGCTCGTGCCACTGCCAGGCACTGCTGTGGGCAGGGGGTGGGCTGGCCTGCTGGACAACAGGGTGGGCATGTCCCAACCCAGGACCACCCATAGATATGCTCCTGGCATGAGGAAACCAACACTAGCCTCCAGTCTGAATTCCTTCCTAGCAATGCATTGCTGGCCAACTTCAACCCAACTCCTGCTTCTTTATTAAATCTGCAAAACCAAAATGGGTGAAGGAGCTGGAAACCAGCAACCCAGGCAGAGGCACCCAGCCCATTATTCTCTGGTGTACCCTTCCAGTTGGTACAAAGCACTGAAGAATGCATCCGGACTGCCTTGCTGGGAGGGAGGTTCTTGGTGAGATGAAACAAGGGTATGATGATTAATCCCACAAATCTTGAGAAGAAGCCAGAGGAACCAGCAATGCCCTGGAGACAACTGAGTTCTTATCTAACATTTATCATTAGTTGTTCTTGATGTGCTTTAACAAAGAAAGTAGCAGGACCCCTGTAGAGGGATGGTTTCCCCACTCTGGTAAAGAAGGGGTTATAAGAACCTGGGAAAGGAGCAGCCATTGGCAGCAAGCAGCTGCAGAGACAATCAGTGACCAAAAGTCCTGTCTAAAAGAAGGATGAAGCCATAGCTCTGTGCAGTCGTCCCCTCATGCTCAGGGTGAAAGGCTGGTCCATCTGTCTGTCTGAAGGAGGCAGGACCAGGGACACGGACAGATCCATGTGGAATGCCAGGGCTCTGAGGGAGCCAGAGCCCTGATAAAAGGGCAAAAGGTACCTGAGGAGGTGAGCACAGATGTGGCCCTGGGGACCTGTAGGACTGAGTTTGAAGTCAAAGTGGTGCCAAGCACTGTTCCCTCTAAGCTGTGCGCGTGTGCACGTGCACACAGGTCATGAAACCTGCGTGCACAACAAAATAAAGTGTGAACAAAAAAATTCAATAGTGCTAATATTGGTGCTCACAAAGAAATGTTTTTGCGCACACAAAGAAATTGTTTGTGCACACAGTCTGCAAGTAATTAGAGGGAATATTGGTGCCAAGGCATAGTGCATAAGGTCCCTGGGCTGGGGCCCAGAGAAATGGATGGGCTTGGGTCCCTCCCCACGTCCCCCAGACTGCTAGTGGGCAACAACAGGACTAGCGGCAGCCATGGACACTGAGGAAGCTGCTTGGACTAGATACTGTCCCATGAAGGAAGAACCTAGCCAGGGAGCTCAGCTAAGGCATGAGAGAGAAACTGATGACAGATAGGTCACTTGATGGGTGTGCACTTGAGCTATTTCTCAGAGCCATCACCAAGCGGCATCTATCAGGAAAACTGAGGGTTACCAGATGTCAGGCAAAAGGAGAACATGTCCTCCTTTTTACCTGCATGTCCTCCATCCAGCAGGTGTTTTAAAAATACATGATTTTGTCTGGTTTATTATGTACATGGGTTAACAGATGCTGGAACACCCTATTTTAGGGGGAAGCATTCCAGGGCCCCCTAAAAACAGAAGAATATTACATTATTACTACATTTTCTCCATGTGCCCTCCACTGTCCTCCTTTTCATACTTCCCTGTCCTCCTTTCCATGCTGTGATATCTGGTAACTGTAGGCAAACCTTGCGTAAGGCAGGCTTAGAAGCTGTGCCTAACAGATTCTGAAGGGGGGCAACTAATATGCATGAGTTCTGTATTAGCATGAATACAAAGAGCACAATTAGCATATTAGCATACTGGGTGCAGGACATAGTGGGTAATGGTATTTGGGGTTAATCTGATCATGAATCTGTCAACATCTGTAATTCTACTAAAGGAAAATATAAAATACTGTCTTTTTGTGAATTGCTACTGTCTGTTTGTTTCAAATCTGTCTGAATTAATTGAAGGGTAAAAGCCACCCTTAGTTAAGAAGATGTTTGTAGGAAAGGCAACTGCATGTTTCAGCTGCAGCAGCAGTAGTAGTGGGGGTGGGAGACTGAGGTATGCTAGATCCTGTTCTGTGTTGGATAAAGATAGCTGTTTACAGTCACTTAAAAGCTGAAATGAGCAGAGAGAGAAGCAAACTCTTTCTCTCTCTCTGTCTCTGACCAAAAATCACTACAGAAATTTTTTTTTCTCTGAGCTGAGATGACCAGAGGGCAGAGCTGCTGGGTGATGTGAGTGACCAGAGGGTGGAGCTTGTGGACAGTGGGTAGAGCCAGTGGATGATGTGAGTGACCAGAGGGTGGAGCTGGTGGACAGTGGGCAGAGCCAAGGAGCAGTTCTAGAGGATAGAGTGAGTGACCAGTAGATGGTGTTGGTGGACAGCTGATATGAAAGACATTCCCTATGTACCCTAGGGTTGGTTTGGAGCCTAGTTAGCACTGATTTTTCCAGATCAGTGCCAGTTTTGCCATCAAGTTTGTATTTTCTGTTATGCCATGTGGGTTGTTGGGAACTTTGCTTTATACTAATTTTTCTAGATTAGTGCTGATCTCTGTTATTTGGCCTTTTGCATTTTGTTTTACTACTATTAAAAGTTCCATTTGCTATACTCAGACTCATGCTTGCAAGTGGGGAAGCCTTGTCCCTTTGGGGTACCCAGGAAACAGTGCAAGATTCCCCAGAAATTTGGGTGGGGACTTGAGCCGGCTGGTGGTGTTACACTATTGGGAAACCCCTAAATATAGAACCCTGCCCTTGTCCTGCCAGCCTGCCCTGGCAGAAGGGTTACACCTGTGCTAGCGAACATCTACGCTTCCTAATTTTCAGATAGGAAAAGTGGAGACACAGAGATGAAGTAACTCTTCCTCGGTATTTAGCAGAGTCTCCTGGATCCCAGCACAGAGCCATATATGTTGAACCACAATGCCTGCAATAAGTTAGCTGTTTTTCCTGTGTTGCCAGGTCATCATTTTATTGTAAATCTAGAGTTATTTGGTATTTTTTGTAAAGTCCCAGCTCCCGGGTCATGTGAGTATATAAAAACCTTGGCTTTCATTTAAAGAAAAAATCTAGCCTTGTGGTTGTAGGGAAAAAGGTTGGAAACGTGTGCCCTAAATGTTGACAGGTTTCAAAGGGGTAGTTATGTTAGTATAGTTCAGGAAAACAAACAAGGAGTCCCTTGTTATGCCAAATAAAGGCTTAGAAAGCAGAAGGCAAATCAAAACTTGTGGAACTCCTTGCTAGAGGACACTGTGAAAGCTAAGACTATAGCAGGGTTGCAAAAAGAACTAGATAAATTCATGGAGCATAGGTCCATCAATAGCTATTTGCCAGAATATTCAGGGATTGCTGTTTGTCAGAGGCTGGGAACAGCTGACAGGCTGGATCACTTGAAGACTAGCTGTTCTGTTCCTTCTCAATGAAGCACTTGATGTTGGCCACTGTCAGAAGACAGAATACTAGGCTAGATGGACCATTTGTCTGACCTCCATATGGCAATTCTTGTGTTCTTAAAGGAACTCAAAATTTATCACTATTTTTAAAGTTCCATGATTTTTTTTTAAGCCAGTCTCATGATTTACTGAAGGCTGACTCAGGATTCCTGAATGCTTTGTTTGGCAACACTTTTCTTGAAACATGGAAATCCCCCTTTCACAAACAATGCCATTGTTAGAACTGATAAATTTCCACAGCCAGAAAAACATGTTTTCATAAATAATCCATTTCGGGAATTTCCTTGCTGATGTAAAGTTTGGGATTTTTTTCTTCAGAAGTTGTTTTGGCAGCTTCCAAGAATCTTTATAAATTTCAGACTACTGAGAGTGAAAGTGTTATGTGACCAGCTTCCAACACAGCAACAAACCCACATTCATAGAATGATAGAAATGGGGGATGAAAACAGCCAAACTACGTCACCTAATTGATCCCTCTGCTTGGGTAGACTAAAGTAGCTTTAGATAAATCCATCTTCTCTCTGGACAGTACTTGTTTCTTTACCCAGACTTATTCATTGCATGAGCTTTCTCGGGAAAAAAAATCCCTCTTGGTCAGATGCTTGAAGATGGAGAACTCATTTATTTATTATTTATTTTCCTCCCATTCTGTAACTTCTCCATTTTCAAGCATCTGACCAAGTGGGATTTTTTTTCACAAAAGCTCATGTGAAAAATAAATTTGTTAGTCTTTAAAAGTGCTGCAGGACTCCTTGTTTGTTTTGCTGAACTAGAGTAACACAGCTACCCCTTCGGAGCTTACCCAGACGGTGCTGTTAACATTTGATTCTGTAGAGTGCAGTTGGACAGATTTACCCACAGAAAGGCAAGGTAAAATGTGATGGATGAAGGAAATTCATTCTGCATTAACAAGATGCTGCTGTGTGATTGTCAGATTACTCCTGTGCAGCAGTAGGAGTGAGGTTTAAGAGGGGAGCAGGTGGGTAAGTGGCTTATTTAGCTAGAAGATCACACCTGAACCCGTGTCTCCTTAGGACATGCCTTACACTCACCCCTATTGGCAGAAACGTATTGAGTGCTATTTTACAACAGGAACATTATACAGTGCTTGAAGAAGGGCAGTGGAACTGCATGTCCAGGAGGGCTCAATACAATTGAATACCCCAGATTGTAATTTGGGCAGGTCAAAAGAGTGCTGTGGGGTCTTTTGTGATCATATAGGCTTGAGTATTACCAGTAGATTTGTGACTCAGTCAGAAGAGGGTGCTCTGGGGATACCATGCCCCTAATATTGTATTGGAGTAGTGATTTTGTATTAATGGAGTGGGAACAGCATCACCTATTGAATCATTAGTGCCTGTTCTTGTAGCACACCTGTGTTTTCTTAGCAGTCTCTCATCCTACCACCATGACTACCTTGTGCAATACTTAGAGCTCAGAACCAGTGGGCATGGCAGTGTAATGGGACGCTCTGACGTGACTGGTAGTTTTCTGTGCCAAACAGGAGGAGGCACTTGGCCACCAGACTGATGGAAATGGAATTTAAACCTAGACACACAGAATGTACACCAAGAAGATGAGTCAGGAACAATCGTCTGGCAGCGGAGTAATTTTCTCCTGTACAGGAAATCTGAGTCCTGACCTCCCTGGGCCATTGGAGACAGGGAGTACTGAGGAGGCAGCAAGCCATTTTCTCTCAGATGGTGGAAATCCAAGTTATCTGTCACTGAACTACCAAGGGGCTCATCAATAGCTTTGTGTGTAATGTCTGCACAGCTCGAAAGCTGCTCAATTTAGTTCCTCGTAGCTGCCAGCCAGCTCAGCAACTCAGCACTTCTGTTGAAAGATGGTGATTGTTATCTCACTGTCTTGGAAAAGGTAAGATCTTCTGCTCCTGACACTTGCTGGAGACCCAGCAACTGCTGGGCTTTTAATAATGCTTCTTTTCATTTGAAAAAGAGCAACAGCATGGCTTTTATAACAACTTTAAGTGGGGTCCCCCATGCTAGCTACTACACCCCAATCCTCTCCCCATGACTGCAGCCCCCTCTACCAAAAAAATGTGACCAGCACCTGAAAATTCAGCAGCAGCCCTGACCACAGAAAACTGCTCTGGGCAGCTTCTTTCGGTGGCAGCTGAGACGGGGGTCCAGGCATGCTGCTGAAAGAAGTCACCTGGAGTGGCTTCTTTTGGTGGCATGGCTGGGGATCCCCAACCAAGCTGCCACCAAAGGAAACCACCCAGAGCAGCTTTTGGCAGCAGGAGCAAAAATTTCAGTGGTGCAGCAGAGGGCATTGTCTATGTCTCCAAATGGGCTTGAGTCTCACTCTTAGTACAAGTGCCAGGGATTGAACTATAACCTTCATCAGATGGCGCTATACCAAGGTCTAGCATAAGGGTACAGAATTTGCCTCTAGCTTATTGGGGAAAACACTACCTTGATTATTGTCCCACATGGCACGTTAATCTATAACATTTGGTTTATCTGAATAGGATGGGGACGTAGAATGTGACTGGCAGTTGGGAATTTTGTCATGTAAAATTTAAATTATTCAGGTCATGGGGCATAATCTCTGTTTGAAGTCTGGGGCTGCGGTGGCATGAAACAAATTCTACTCGGTAGCATGGGGTGACTGTCAAAGGTACACCATCTTCAAATACCTGTGAGGATCCTGGGTTGTGTGTCTTGTTCGGTGTTAAACACATTTTCGGAGCACTTTACACACATCCAATGAATATATAGTACAGTACTGGAATGCTCCTGTGAGGCAGATTCTCAAAGGTATTTAGGAGCCTCACTCCCCTTGAAATCAAGAAGAGAAATGTAAATATCTTTAAGCGTCTGCACCAGAGGAGGTCCAATTATTACTCCTTCATAGCTGGGGAAATTGAGACAGAGGTTAGCAACTTGCCCAAACCCTTAGAAGGTGCTGGTATCAGAGACAGAATTAAATCATAGCATTTCCATGCTCCCAGTCCTATACTCACACCAGTTGTCCATACATTCCCATTTGCTTTTCAGCATTTCCTTGTTTTAGCTGCTCCTCACTTCACCACAGTTTATAAGACATATTACCTATTAGCTGTATTGCATAACTGGAAAACATCTGTTTACCTCTGTGGTGGGGCATATCAGCCCCGCACCAGCGAGGCAAGGTTAAGGAAACCTTACAAGCTGAAGAGGCTCCACCTCTGTGCATCTGCTGGGCATGCTTAAGGTATAAAAGCTGGCCACCCAGCTCCGTGGGGGTGGGTGACTGAGCAGGGAGGAAGCACACTGTTGGTGCTCACTCGTCCATTAAGGCCCTGGCTGTGAGGCCTTGCTACGCTTGAGCAGGAGACTTCTATAAGGACTCTAGCCATTGGGCCTTGCTACCCCTGAATGGGGGAAACGTGTACAGAGACTTTGGCTGCTAGGCTGCAAAGCCCCCAAACTGGGGAACTCCTATGAGGACTCTGGCCATTAGGCCATACCACCACGAAGCAGGGGAATGCTGATGAAGACCCTAACCATTAGACATTATTACCCCTGAGCAAAAGATCAAGCTTCTAGGGCTTGGCAGCCTAGTCTATACTCCAGACCCTCTGAGCAGGTCATGTCACAGGAACCCACCCCAAAAGCCAAACTCACAGGCCAATATTGGATTCATGCCGCCAGTGGCCTCGCCACCTGGAGCAATAGAGCGGCCTGTGACAACCTCTTGTTAGTTTTTCCTTTAAAAGTGCACTGTAGCTCTTTAAGAAAAAACAAAAACCCATCAAAAAATTTCATTAAAAAAGAAACAACAACAAAATGTTGCTTTTATAACCAAACTGCCCTGGAGAATATACTGTGGTGAACAATCTTCTGCCAGATAAGACATGGGATAGAAGTGATCTAAAAATAGAGCTAAGTGAATAATTCATAAGAAATAACTTACTGAACAAATTTAGCTTTCAGTACTTGTGAAATATAAAGAACAAATTTCCTCCAATTTGTTCATTGTTCCATAAAATGTTTCACAATGTTGTTGCTGTTTATATTCCAAATGTTTTCCCGTGAATGGTTTCTTTAAGCTCTCTGGACCAATCATCAAATCTTTCTGCATCTAATATGCCACGTTTAAGTGGCTCACTTGTAAGTGATCAGATAGAGTCACATGATACTGATTGACAAGTTGCAATGGCATAGGGATGGGGGGGTGGTAGAGGAAGCCCCCAAGGCACCGGGAGGGCACTGGGCGAGAGGAGGCTGTAAGGTGTGGAGTAGTGTGGGGCGCCCAGGGGAGCACAAATTTGGGATTGGCCCCTGGGCACTGGTGGGCATTGGACACCATCGCTGAACCACTGAAAGAGATAGCTGTGTGCCACAGGACGCCTTGTTTGTTATGCTACTGCTTGCTTCCTGACTGGAGAAACATTCAGAGACTTTCAGCCTAAATGCAAATCCTCTTTCTGTGAATACTCATGCTCACAGGTTTGAAATTCACTTTCCACAAGTGTCCGCACCTGTGGAGCTTGACTTGAACTAGTAAAAGTCTTAATGAGTCCGAAATAGATCCAAACACCTTTGCAGAAAATCTGATTGCATATGTGAGTGAGTGAGTGAGTGAATGTATGGAGAAAGATGACAGGGCTATTTGCCCAGCTCTTTCTAACAGGCCTTCTCCAGCTCTCACTTCTTCAATCCATACGGCTCACTGCATGCTAGATCTAACAGATGGGCCTAGTAAGTCCTGTTCAAACACCGAAGCATCCCCAAAGAGCCCCCAAAATGCTGCTGTTTTCTGCTTTGTCAGAAAAACTGATTGCCGGCACCCAGGGGCATAGCCAGCTTCTGTTTTCTGCCCGCGCCCCTGATGGTGCGTGGGACTGGAAGCTGCCCCTTGAGGGAGAGGGAGAGCCATGCTGCCTCGGCTGGTAGCAGTGCAGACCTTGCTACTGAAGCCATGGGTCCAGCCAGCAGCCGGTGATCATGGCTATGAGTGAGACAGAGTCACCGGCGCCTCAGCCCCACTAGTGGACACACACTGCCCCACTTTGGGCTGCCAGCTGCTAAGCAGCCCTGGAGCTACGGTGGTGAAGTTCACACAGCTGCTGGGCGCTAAGATGGGCAGACCTCAGGGCCACATGGGTAGGCCTCAGCCCACCCAAGGCTATGCCCCTGCCAGAACCCCTGCTGTCTCCCGGGTGCACTGCATGAGAACTAGAGATGGGCAAATTGGGGTTTGTTTGTGTTTTGTTTGGCAACTCCAGGCTAGTTCCAGAAAGGGACTTACGCATCTGTCACAGGAGCCTCTACTCACTAGTAGGTGGCACCACCTCCAAGCCGGTCTCGGGATTAACTCTTTCAGTCCCATTCCACTTTCTTGCAGTTCTTCAACCTGTTGTCTCATTCTCTCAATCTGGGGCCCTATCCTACTCTCAGCTACTGGGTTTTATACAGGCCCCTCCTGCTCCTGGCCAGCTGGGCTTCCTCTGTGATGCCACGGCTCATCTTCCAGGTGCAGCCTATGCAGTGTGTGACCACCTTGTGACCCCTTCAGGTCTTGTGGTGGATGCCCCGTCACTCTTGAAGCCTGTAACCCTTAGGGGTAAGGATTCCTCCTTTTCCGCACTTGCTTGAGCAGGGCCCACAGATCATCCCTTTCCTGCTCCAGGTCCCCCACTCCCCATGGGAGTAGTCTTCCTGTCATCTCCAGAGGATCCCAGTACTATTTTGTGCAATTGCAGATCCCCTGCCGTTTCCTGCAAAGACCTGCTCAACCACTGGTAATTTCTTTACCTGCTCCATTGATTCCCTCAGTACCCTGTCTCCCAGGGCCTAAGCTCCAGCTATGTTAGTTCTCCTGTTTGTCTGGGCCTTCTTTGTCTTCTGACTCTTTACTAACCATTACTGGGTGCATGGGTTGACCGCCTGTAAGGTCCATGGTCATAACCAGCACTTCTACTGTGCTGGTCTCCAGCATACACTGGTCATCAGACTCCCTCTCTGATTTAGCTATCCCACTAGGGCTCATGCCTTTCCCTTTTCTAATCCATGATTCTTAAGAGGGCAGTGCCTTTTCACATGGCTGTCGTTATCAAACTCTTTTCTGTGTCTTGCTAGTAAGCCATGCTTTGATGTCCTCCCACCTAGCTCCCACTCCTGGGCTAGTCTTCTCCTGACAGTTCATACAGGGGCATGCTCTTGCTGACCACAGACAACTGCTCGTCAGTCAGCTTCATCAAATTTTTGCAGGTGTACCCTGCTTCCATTGTCCTCGCTTGCCCCTCAGTGCCAGCTAAAGTAGGGCCTGAACCTGTTCTGGTTGTTTGCCAGCCCACTTCTTCTGGGGCAGCAAATCTGGAGTCCGGACAGGGAGGGTATAACTCTCCATTACAAAAAAGGCTTCCACAGCATTTCCATTGCTCTTTCCTTTTTCCCCTCCCTTTGCTATGGCCTTTTATACTATGACCACCTTTTACACTCCTTTAGTCTCTCACAGTTCCCTTTTATCAGGCTTGGGTCACTGTCATGCATAGTCTTCCACCCTTTCTTGTATCAGGGTGACTGCCTGCCCTCATTCTCCACCAATTAGTCATGGGGGCCTCTACTAACTGCTAGATAGCACCTCCTTTTGGCTGCTCTGGGTGTTATGTCTTTCAGCCTGATAGCCTCTTCTTATATTTCCTCAGTCCTTGGTCTTGCTGTTGGATTGCTCAGATACTGGGCTTTATACAAGCCCCTCCTATTGCTGTCTGGCTGAGATTCCTTTTTAGTTAGTCCTTATTCTTCCCTAGCTCTTCCTCCTGCTGCAGCCTATTCACCTTCAGACCCTGTGTAGGGTGGATTCCTCATCACATAACCTGACAGACACTTTAGGAGCCGAAGCCCAGTATTTAGGTACCACTAAGATCTTCAAAACCCTGCTAAGACATGGCCTTATTACTCCTAAAGTCCCTAGTCTACTGCTGGCCATGTGGAAAGCTGTCTGAGGCCTGACCCCACCTAGTAGCTGGAAGCCTAAACCTCAGGGGGAGTTCACAAATGAAGTTTTTTCTTGCCCATCTCACCTGTGGGGCCCATCCAAAGGCATTTCAGAGCAATCCTACCATACAAATACAGAAAACCAGGGGGAAGGGGCAGTGCCCCCCCCCCCCCAATCACCACCCTTGTACCAAATGGTTCCATCAGGGCACTTGCTTGGGATGTGGGAGACAGATTTGAATTCCTGCTTTGGCTGATTTTGAGCAGGACTTGAATAGATATCGCACAGCTCCCTGGTGAGGGCCCTAAGCACAGGCTACAGGGTATCCTGGGGTGAAAGGTTTTTGGTCTTTCTCTCTGAAGCTGTTTCACTTTGTATAAAATATTCTCAGGAGAAGGAACTGGAACACAGGTGTCCAGGGGAGTGCTCTAATATCCAGGCTAGAAGACCATTTTCACATTGTCTATGGCTCAATGAATGAATTTTTCACAAGTAAAGACTGAACTGGCTTAGGTACCTAACTCCTGAGGGCTGGGGATGAAGCCCT
Organism: Podocnemis expansa; assembly: GCA_007922195.1. Taxonomy (NCBI): domain Eukaryota; kingdom Metazoa; phylum Chordata; order Testudines; family Podocnemididae; genus Podocnemis; species Podocnemis expansa. Next base: position 1,535,724 of record ML682033.1, read on the forward strand.
GCTCCTCTCATTATTTCCTATTGGTCTGTCTAGCCAGCTTCTTGCTCAGTATGTTGGCTTTTGTGAATCCCATTCTTAGGCACCTAACTTGCCTTATGATTTGCGTAGGCTAGGGATCCTGGGTGCCTAAGGAAGGGCACCTAAATGTGAGGCATTGTAGCACTTGCATCTCTCTGTGCATCTACCCCCTCCTGCGCTGCCCCAAGCAGAGAGTTCAGGTATGAGTCCCCCTTCATGTGAAAGCTGAGTGCATTAGGATTAGGCATGAATGGAAAGCAAAATCTCAGATTGTATCTGCATAAAAAAAACTTCTCTCCTCTGACCACTCCTGAAACAGAGGATATGAAATCTAGATCTAGAGGATATGAAATCTAGATGCTCAGATTTGGCTGACCACAGAGGCAGGTTTAAATTCTGTTCCGTATTTGAGATTTTGGATAAATGCTTTTGATTCAGGTTCATTTCACGTGTGCACACACAATGCTGAATGTGGCTTGTCTCTAACAGGAAGTGAATGGCTCAGGCAACCATGCAGCAGTAGGAGTAGCCAGGTGGGAATAATAAGAGTTGATAAAAAGAAAAAGACAACCCATGTATACTATCAGTGCGGCGCAATTTATGTAGGACTCTTTGCCTAGCCTTTTTCCTGAAGAACAAACAAAAGCAAATCAACAGCTGCCATCAAGGTCCTGCTGCTCTTCAAGACAATGGTTAAACTAAACAGCTAGCTAAAATCTCCCTCCATTGCAATTTCTAAGCCCAGATTCAGCAATTTGTTCAGACCTGCAACACCCCAGAGCCCATCGATTTTCCTGAAAGGCATGCTTCATAGGCCAAGGATCAACCCATGCTAAGTGAGTTACAGTAGAGCAGTGAATTGTGAGTCAGGCGATCTGGAGTTCTTTTCCAGTCTCTACCACTGACCTGCTTGGTGACCTTGTGTAAGTCACTGCCTCTTTGTGCCTCATTTTTCCCATCTGTGAAATGGGAATAATGATGTTTCTGAGCTCTACTAATGAAAAATACTATTTCATAAGCACTAAATATTAATTATTAGTATTAATTTAGATCTGCATGATGCTGTAGTGGATTGACTTCCCTGGGTGAATGATTACACCTGAAGTAGGCCAAAAAGCTCCTACCCTCCTGTTACCACTGGTTGCCCATTGACCAAAAACATCCTCCCCGTTTCTGACCATACTAGATGAGGAATCCTTAACAACAGGCCCCAAACTGTATCTTTGCTCATCTGGGACCATTTTCTTGAGAATCTGACTAATTTATCTTCCTTACAATAGATTATTTCAGCTGGGAGGGATTTGAAGATTCAATTTTGTTTTCACTGCTTGTGAAGTTTGGTTTCTGTGGATTTTTCCTCTAGCTGGCCAACAGAATTTCCCTTCTGGATCTAGTCAATTACTCTTTCAGGTTCTGACACTTTGGCCATTAGCTGCAGCATCCTGGTTGCAAACAGGACAGGAGAATCTTAAAACTCCAGCAAAATCCTATTTTGATTGAATTTTTTAAAAACATTTGCCATCATGCTAGGCAGGACCGGATTACTGGAGGGGCTTTAGGGGCTTAAGCCCTGGTCCCCAGCCCCTAAACTCCCTGAAAATCTGTCCCCCTCTGTCTGGCTCCGCACTATCAGGGCAGGAGCACTGCTGGTGCTCGGTGCGGGGAGCGGGGCCTTGGAGCTGGAGATCAGGCTCTGTGCTCCACCCTGTCCGCTGGGCCAGTCGGCCTGCCCCTAGGAGTTGGGCAGGCCAATCCCTGTTCGCTCCAACTGGGTGGTGGGCCAGCTGGCTCGTGACGAGGCTGCCGCCACTCCAGCGCAGCCTTCCGGGGCCCATGACTCTGAGGGGCTGTGTCAGAGTTTCTCGTGCTGTGTGCCAGCAGGCCTTGCTTACCCCCCACCTGGGGCAGCCTGACCAGAGCAGAGCCCGGGTGGGAGCACCCTCTGTTCCCAGGGAACACTCCCATTGATGGGGACGGGGTCCAGTCCATGCAGGGGGAGCTGGGTGGAGGGGAGCAAGGCAGGAGGTGGCCCCCACAGTTGGAGCAGCCTGGGGTCCCTGGACCAGTTAATCTTGCCCTGATGCTAGGACTTCTATAGAACCTTATTTTCTAGGAAAGCCTGCATCTCTTGGGCAGCACTTCTTAAAAACTGGCATTTAAAGGCTGACAAACTCAAACGCTGAAATACTGCAAGTGAGGACACATTCCTTAAAGGCTCCCACTAAGGGCTTGTCTTCACTGTAGAGTTAACACAGGTCACATCTACATTGCATGATACAGTTGTGGCTGATCTGGATCAGCTAACTTGGGCTCAGTGGCTCAGGTTGTGGAGCTAGAAATTGCAGGGTGGCTGTTTGGGCTGAGTCTGGGCTCTGAAACACCATTAGGAGGGTGGGTGTCAGAGTCCAGGCTCCTATCTGAGCATTTATACTGCTGTTTTTAGACACACAGCATGGGCCCCATGACTTAAGTCTGCTGATCTGGATTCTAAGACTCTGTACCACAGGTTTTTATTGTAGTATAGATCTGATCTTATTTAGATGTTGAGACTACCCTGCCTCATCCACACAGGAAAAACCTCTCACCCAAGTGTGGTGGTGCTTTGAACCTGAATGAGCTATCTTGGGATATAGACTAAAGCCAGAGGGTTGCTCACACCAGGGATGGACAAAATTGGCTCACAACTAGGTGACAGCAATTTTAATTTTGGTCCCCAGAGGGTGCTCCTCCATTACATTTCTGCAGTGGAGCTAGGCAACGGGCTGCTACAACTGGTCTCCATGGTGACCAGAAAAATAGATTTGTAAAGACTTGGCTTACACTAGTTGCTGGAAACTACACTGTTTGCACTGGGGACACAGGCTAATCCATTCAAGTGCTGATAGTCCTCCAGTGTTTTCCCACAATTCCCTCTGTGTGTCTAGAAGGAGAGAGAAGTTATCCCCCAATTCACTGGGAAAGAAACACAGATCAGCTCTGTTTACTGCAATGCTAATAACCTACACAAGTGATGTCAACACAGTGAAGACTCAAGTCAAGCTGTATCTGGCTTTCCAGCGTGGCTGCTCACACGCAACCCAGGCAGTCAGAGCGGAGTGCTGGTCGTGCAAATTAACCCTGAAAGGACATAAGACTGATGTTAGGAATCGGGAGGCAGGGAATTTTTGAAGGCTGCCCCAAAAAGTTCAGTTCGTTTCTCTTCTTGTACTACCCTCATCACTGTATTGTCTGAACACCTTCTAGCCAAGCATTAGGCAAGGTCTGTCACGGGTGGCTAATTCTCCCTCTCATCTTCTAACCAGGTGGAGAACTGTGTAATGTTTTGAAAGGACTTTATTTTAAAAAAAAAAAGTGTTCCTATGTGTTTTTCTGTCATAGATATATGTAAGCATCCTTCCTGGTCATCTCTGAAGCCTACAGAGCCACACACACAGATGCCAACAAAGAGATTGTGGTGTCCCTTGCTATGGCTTTGAGGGAACACAGTAGCTTTGCCACCAATCAATTTGCTTTGCTTTCCTTTTTCTCTTTATGAGCCTCTTTTCATAATCTTCACAAAACTGCTGACAATTCCTTTGTGTATTTTGTGATACTGAGATCTTTGTTCAGACAGCCAGTTAATATTGCTGATATCAAGACCAAAGGCTCACATGCCGTAGAATGGTACAATTCAGGAGAGCGTGCGGTCTGCAAGGTGTTTGAGTGGGCACAGGCAGATCCATCCCTCAGATTCCCAGTACCAAAGAATGAGACTCTGTGGCCCTTTAAAGGCTAACAATTTTCTTTGGCCATAAGCTTTCCCGTGCTGCAACCCACTTTGATGTATCAGAGGAAGAGGGTTGCAGCCCATAAAGCTTATGCCCAAAGAAATTTGTTAGTCTTTAAGGGGCCACAGGACTATCATTTTTGCTGTACACAGGCTAACACGGTTACCCCTGTGGAACTTAGCACCAAAACGCTACGTCCTCTTTAAGATACGGCTGTTTGCAGATCTTCTTCAGCAGCTATCGGTCTCCTTTGAAATATTCCAGACAGTGACTGTCTAGCAGAAATATATGGCCCTGTTATCTCTGTTGGCTTGGTAGAAGTGTTACAGGTACCTTACTCATCCTGATGTGTCCTTTCTCTGATTGCATTAGCTTCTTTCGGGCTTTCTTAGTTTCATGCTGTTGCCATGTTTCTGAACTGTTTTGTTACGTTTTTAAAACGAATTGATAAAAAAAAAAATCTCCCAAACCCTAAAATAAAAACAATGCCTGCCCATCTGAACAGTTGAAAGCTGAAGAATATATTAAAATGTTCCTTCATGGAAAGTTCCTAGCACAGCATGGAGATTTCTTAGCATATTAAACTGGCCTGTTTTTCAAGGCTGCAAGCAAAGAATGGAAATTTCCAGTTACTGCATCTGACAGTCTACTTAGCTGGGGTCATCTGCTCCTGCAGAACATTAAATAATGCAAGGTAGCAACCAGGAGGATTTGATCTGTGGCACCATTTCCTGGATAAAACACACATATTTTCTTTCCTGCTCATTGAAGAGGAGATAGTCAAACTGACAGAGCTGGGGACTCAGGATTCTTAGGATGCAAGTCATGGCTGTGTCCAAGCAGACCTCAAATGGAGAATGGGAACTGCAAGGAGGGCCTAGAGCAGCGGTTCCCAACCAGCGTTCTCACGGCCAAAAGTGGCCCTTGACTCCCCTCCTGCTGGCTGCAGAATGGAGTCGCTGTCTAAGGACCCAGGTGGAGTGTGTTTCCACAGGTCTAAAAGGCAGGTGCGTGCAGGCTCCTTGTTGCAACCAAAGGGATAAGATTTTAGCACAGGGAGCCCAGCAATGCACTCTGCCTAGATCCAGGGGCATCGGGTGCTGGGACAAGCAGGGCACGGGCCCTGCAGCTGCTGGCTGACAGGCTCCGGACCACTTCTGGCAAGAGGAGGAGGCTCAGAGATGGCGCCAGACGCTTGTGGAAAGGGGCAGGAACCTTCTCCCTCTTCAAGCCTCCTGCAAGAGACTCAAAGCCAGAGACAGTCTGTGCCGCTTCTCACAAGCTGCTCCAGTCGCTGCCAGGAGGCTCAAAGAGGGAGACGGTTCCTGCCACTTCCTACAGGCAGCTGAAGCTCTCTCCAAGCCTCCAGCCACTTGTGGGAAGTGGCAGGAACTGGGTCTGGCTTTGAGCCTCCTGCAAGCGGGTCGAAGCCGGATCCGGCCCCTGCAGCTGCTGGCATGTGGCAGCAGATGGTGACCCATGAGGCCCCGGAGCAGGATTGGGACCAGGGGGGAGTCGGGAGGGGGTCAGGCCCTGGGTCCTGAGGTGCTGGGGTCCTTGCTGGAGCCAGAGGGAGGGCAGGGGGCGACCGCTCTTTTATCCCCTTGGCTGCAGAAGGGAGCGGCTGCCTAGGTACTGAGAAAGGGTGCCCAGAGCTACAGGATGTGTGCGGTTTCCAGCTGCGGAGATGGGAGATCAGTGAACGAGGAGGCAAAGTGCTTTAAAGGTTGAGGGTGGGGTGGGGGCACCTGCTGGTGGAGGCTGGTGACTCTTCAGGGCTGTAAAAATATCATCTGTGGCTCTCAAGCCAAAAAGCTTGGTAACCACTGGTTTAGAAGATAACAATTAGTCCTGCCTCAAGGCCGTTTTGGGAGTGCATTGCAGAGCCCAGGGCCAATTGGCCTGTGGGAGTCCTTGCCCCCTGCCAACGCTGGAGGGCAGCCTGGCCCAGAGGCTGGGCTCCACGCTCCCAACCCACCCCTGGGCCAGGGCTGGCAGGCGTGTTGTATTGCCTCTGGCGCAGTCTTCCAGGACCCATAGCCCTGAAGGCCTCATCGGAGGCCACAATGTGTGCCAGTCAACCCTGTGGGACACCACGAGATGTAGGACCCGGGGCCTGTTGGCCCGACTGCCCCCCAGAGGACAGCCCTGTCCTGCTTCAGTGCAGGGAATGGTACTAAGTTTCCCCCTGAGGTCTCTTCCATTACTACGCTGCTATGATATCCTAATCTGGAGCCATACAGTCCTGGAACGAGTTACATGGGACCCAGGGACTTTAGATTAGTTGAGGATTGGGCAGAGCAAAGTTCCACTTTGCCAAGCACTCGTCTGCTCCCACGTGCCCTTTCTTCTTCCCCTCACACTCTGTTTTCTGGGGGTAGGAAAGGGAGAGATGCTGGCACAGGAGGTATTCATGCAACTTTTTCTACCTTGATACTAGTGGGGAGTTTCTTGGGTGGGGAATCCTTTGCTGGCTATGTCCAGCCATTTTAAGGTCAATTTTTACTGCCTAATGGAAAGTCGTCTTAGCAGAATCCTGCCTCTGCTTCTAGTCCCCAGCTTTCCTACAGACTAGACTTCTACATTGATTGTTTCCGCTGCTGTGCAAAGGCTGAAATCCTGGACAAACAACATCCCTTGCACCATAACCTCAGCCTTGCAGAATGCGATGCCATCCACAGCCTCGGAAACAACTCTGACATTATTGTTAAGGAGGCTGACAAACGGGGTGCTGTCGTCATCATGAATAAATTGGACTGTGATCAGGAGGCTTATAAACTAGTCTCCAACACAGCCTTCTAGAAACCACTTTTCTCTGACCCCATTGAGGAACAGGGCTGTCCCAAAGGGGGCGTGGGGCTCAGGGCCAACTGGCCTGTGGGCCCCCCAACATACTGAGAGGGTGCAGGGCAGGCCGGTGCAAAAACCGGCCCCACTCTCCTGCCCTTCCTCTGAGCCAGCCACTATGCCCCTAGAGCAGAGTGGGTCTGTCCAGGAGCTGGACTCTACTCTCTCGCTCTGCCTCTGGGTCGGTCCTTCCCGCCCCCAGGGTGGAACAACCGGCCCAGGGAAGGAGTGAAAGAGTGGAGCCCGGCTTCTGGGCTGGCCCGCTCTGCCCCTGGGCCGGCTGTTCCCCACCGTGGGGGTCTGGCGGGGTGGACCGGCTCAGAGCAGAGGCCAGATTTGTGCTCCTGCCCCACACTGCCCTGCTCACGGCAGGACAGCACGGGGCCCATGGAATGGTGAGGCCGGGGCAATCGCCCCATCGCCTCCCCCAAGGATGGCCCTGCTGAGGAATACAGTAAGGAACTACACCTACTCAAGAAACTCCCCAAGACAGCATAGGAACACATAAAGACAAACACACCACCAGAACCCTGACCTGAGATATTCCATCTACTACCTAAAATCCATAAAAAAGTGAAATCCGGACACCCCATCATCTCAGGCGTTGACATTCTTACAGGAGGTTTATCTGGCTATGTAGACTCCTTCCTCAGACCCTATGCTATCAACACTCCTAGATATCTTCGAGACACCATGGACATCCTGAGAAAAGCCAGTCCCATGATGAGCTTCCAGAAAACACCACGCTGGCCACCATGGACATTGAAGCTCTTTACACCAACATCCTGCATAAGGATGGATTACAAGTTATTAGAAAAAACATCCCAGATGATGCCACAGCACACCTCATGGCTAAATTTTCTGACTTTATACTCACTCACAACCATTTCAGATTTGAGGATAATTTATATCTTCAAGTCAGTGGCACTGCTATGGGTACCGGCATGGCCCCACAATATGCCAACATTTTTATGGCTGGCTTAGAACAATGTTTCCTCAAGTCTCACCTCAAAGCACCTGCCTTCTACTTATGCTACCTATCTGACATCTTCATCATCTGGACCCACAGTAGGGAGTTCAACAATTTCCATTCCACTATTAAACTTAGACTGGAGCACTCCACACAGGAGATCCACTTTCTGGACACCACAGTAGAAATTAGGGATGGACACGTGAGCACCACCCTATACCAAAAATCTACTGATTGGTACAGTCACCTACATCTCTTGAGCTTTCATCCAAAACATACCACACAATCCACAGGCTACAGCCAAGCCTTAAAATATAACCTCATTCGCTCCAGTCCCTCAGACAGAGACAGACCCCTCTTCAGGATCTCTATCAAGCATTTCTTACGACTACAGTACCCAGCTGCAGAAATGAAGAAACAGATTGACAGTGTTCGTGCCTGAGGTACTAATAGGGGGCTGCTTGCCCAGGCACCCCATTCGCCACCAAGTGCACACTAAAAAACCCCTTATGGACAGCGTAAGAGGCTCTGGCCTGGAATCTGGGAGGCTACAGACTAGCATAACTCAAAGGCACTAACTTCGTGGGAATTGAAACCCACCTAGGAATTTATGACCACCTGGAAATTTAGGTCCCACCTAGGAATTTATGATCCACCTGAGAATTTATGACCCACC
>ML682033.1:1544011-1616165 GCA_007922195.1 Podocnemis expansa
GAAATTTGGGTCCCACCTAGGAATTTATGATCCACCTGAGAATTTATGACCCACCTAGAAATTTGGGTCCCACCTAGGAATTTATGATCCACCTAGGAATCTGGATCCACCTGGGAGTTTATGACCCACTTGGAAATTTAAGTCCCACCTAGGAATTTAAAACTTAACTGGGAAATTACTATCTCAATCGTGGGAACCACTAATATGACAAACCCCCCCCCCAGTGTGGGAACCAGAAAAACACTGAGCTAAAAATCCTATAAAAAGGAGATGCCAACTGGCAAAAGTTATGGAGGTTCACGTGTTACCTGCCAGAACTGATCACTCTGACAGTTGGATCTCCCGAGGAAAGCTAGCTCGTGTCTTGTCCCTTACCATGCCCCTTGTGTTCATGCTGCTGGTCAGTGGAGCCTGGGTTGTGGTACGTATATAGAAATCCCCTATGAGTACATTGCAGTTTGTTTTACCTTGCCATTTTGCCTTGTTGGGAATACCTAGAAGTTTTACTTTGTTGCAAATACCTTGCAGTTTTGCCTGGCAGTCTTGCTGTGTTACTTATATAGATTTGCAGTTTTGGTTTGCTGTTTTACTGTGTTACTTATATAGATTGCTACCTCAATTGTCACTGTGATTACCCATTGAAAAATTTTCCCCGTTGTCACGCTAAATAAACAAACCCATTTCTCAGTTAGAACTACTGAGTCCGGTGTCTCCTTCTCCCATCGCGGTTGGGAACCAACAGACAGAGTCAGGCAGGTACCCTCAAGTCAACTACTACAGGAGAAGCCAAAGAAAGAAAACAGAATACCTCTAGTCATTACCTACAGCCCCCAACTCAGACCCCTATAGCACATCATCAGGGATCTACAGCCTATTCTGCAGGACAATCCCTCACTCTCTCAAGCCTTGGGAGACAGACCTCTCCTCACTCCTTCTGCAACCTGAACCTTGAACAGATACTTACCAGCAAATACAGACCTAACAGAGCCATTGAGATAGGCACATATTTGCAACAAACCATGCTGCCAACTGTGCCCACATATCTGCACAAAAGGCACTATTACTGATAATACCAGCTATTGCATCAAAGGCTCATTCACCTGCTCATCCACCAATGTGATTTATGCCATCATGTACCAGAAATGCACCTCTGCCTTCTATATTGGACAAATAAGACAGTCTCTGCACAAAAGAATTAATGGGCACAAATCTGACGTCAGAAATCGCAACACTAAAACCAGTGAGTCAGCATTTCAATCTTCACGATCACTCCATTGACAATCTACTAATTGCTGGGCTCAAACAGATGAATACCAGAATAAGGCTTCAAAGAGAAGCTGCTGAGATTGAAATTATTTGGAAATTTAATTGCATTGCTTCAGGGCTTAATAGGGACTTTGGATTTTTCTCTCGTTACAACAGGTGATTTGACGTCATCTTCCTTTATATGCTGTTCTCCAGTGTTTCAATCTTTACAGCTGCTCTGATTTGCTGTTGCAGTGTGACTTGTTCCTGTGACGTATACTTCCCTGCATTTATTTCCTCCCATTCTGTAGGTTCCCCCATCTTCAAAGCATCTGACAAAGTGGGATTTTCTCCCATGAAAGCTCATGCAATAAATAAATTTGTTAGTCTTTAAGTGCCACAGGACTTCTGGTTTGTTTTAGCTTTGCTACAGAGGTTGTGCAAATCACATAAACTGTGCGGTTCAGCTTCTCCATCCACACCAGGTGTGTGTGCTAATGTGCTATGGGGCTTCATAAATTCATGTTGCAAAGGGGTTTGGACTGCTCATATCAAAGGTGCTGGTATAAAAATGTGAAGTAATGTTGTCACAGGGGAGAGTACCTTTGGTAAGTCTTGATTCTGCATTGTGAGAAACATTCACAATGATGCGTTGAACATGAGATGGTTTGTGTGCTCTTGATCTGGGCAGGGGGATTTAAAGAGCTACAGTCTGAACATACAGAAAGAGGGAAAAGCTCAGATTTGGATTTGGATCCAATGTTTCCAAAATGTTTTTTATCTCTATTGATAAATCTAACTCTGTGGTATCCTCAGAAGCTCTCTCCTGGTAGTATCTGTTGTAAATTCTGGGACCTTAGATACGCAGTATCCATTGTGGATTCTGGTCCATTACAGAAGAACCTTAGCCATTACGTTTGGTTCTGGCATCATATCAGAAAGGTACCCTGCCATAACAACAGACACAAAATCTGCAGAGAAATCTCCACTGCCCTGATGATCAATATCCCCACAGCATACCTTTCAGTATCATGGGTCATACACTGGCCTATCGCAACACATGGGCTATGTCTACAATGGGAAAAGTTAGTTCAAATTAGTCCACTTTTTTAATTTGAACTAACTACCCTTAGTTTGAATTTAGTAAATTCAAACTAATGGTTAATCCTTATTAACTTATTAAAGTTGAATTAAGGGTTAATCCTCTTCTCCATCATCCTTAGTTCAAACTAACAATCGAACTAAGGGCTTAGTTTGAACTAACCAGCAGGTCTTGCTGGTTCGAACTAAGCTTTCATTAGTTCAAATGAAGGAATTCCTTAGTTTGAACTAGTGAAAGCCTAGTGTAGACAGGTACTAAGTTAGTTTAAAGTAAGCCTTCTTAATTCAAACTAACTGCAAGTGTAGACATACCCATGGTGTCCCCATCCAGTGCATCAAACACCCCAACAACCACTATGTGGAGGAAACCAGACAGTTCCTGCTCTCTCAAATGAACTCATACATGAAAATGATAATAGAGAAAAACACCCTATTATGTCTGAATAAGATCTTCGTCACACAGAGTGATCACTCCATAGCTAACCTCTCAGTCTTCGTCCTCAGGAACTCCACACAATATCTTCAAATACAAGCATGGGCACCTAAATTCCTAGCTCTGCTAGACTCTAAAAAACAAAGATTCAGCAGAAACACTGGCTTTATGGCTCATTACAATGACTTTGTAACACAGGTTACTGCCTGATAACTCTCAATAGCCCACTTCAATTTAAATGGCCTCCTACACCTTCTGCAAACCCCTTGAGCCTGACAACCTGTCCCAACATACTTTTCACTTAGTCTCTCTGGTTACGTTCCCCAGCCCTGAAGAAAGAGCTCTGTGAAGTTTGAAAGCTTTTCCCTTCCACCAATAGAAGTTGGTCCAGTTAATAAAAATACTACCTCGCCTACCTTGTCTCTCTTCTATCCTGGGATCAACAAGGCTACGACACCATTGCTAACAATCTCTAACAGTAAGACTCGGTATCTCCAGCGCCCCTTTCATCCAAGAACTGTAAAACACATTACATGGTTATCCTCTTCATTTTAGAAAAAGGGGAAAACTAAAGCTCAGAGAGATGATGCGACTTGCCCCTAGCACAGACAGTAAATCTGCAGGAGAGAAGAGAATAGAGCCCAGATCTTCTGACATTTGCTCTTAGCACTCATTCTAGTGCCTTGTTTCCATAGAAAGCTTGTTTGCTGAGTCTCTCTTCCTGCTAGCTTGACCTGTCAAATTATAGACTGAACTGGGCAGCCGGTTACCCCTCCCTCTAGCCAAGTGTTCAGTGCTTGTTTCTGAAACCCGCTCAAGTGCTTTAGGCCCTTCATTGATTTCCTAGCCCTGGGTCACGCTTCTCTGACAGCAGCCTGACTAAGCTCCATGTGACTCACTCCATCTGCATCACCGACACACAGTTCATGCTTAATTCGCTGCGTCTTGTTCATTTGCAAGATCAGGGTTCAGATGTTTTCTTCACGTCAGCTTGGACTGCTGGGGTCCAACAGGCCCACGTTATTTCCCTGAATCCTGTTGTATTTCCTTGCCAGCTGCTGCTGTAGAAAGCTCGGTGACAGCAACTGTTTTGAAAGTACTTGGCAACGGATCAGTTTGCTGCAGTCAGGATCAAGGTCTCTGGCTGCACCAGCAGCGAGCTTTTGGGTTTGCAGCCTTTGTTTCCACTAGATGTTCTTGGATTCCTTGTGGTGTGTGGGCTGTTTGGCCCCATTCTTACTGATAATCAAACGGCCAGGCCGGCACAGCAAGAGCAGCTACATCATCCCCAGTTTGATCATAGGATGATAAGGAAGGGCGTTCTTCAAACTGACATGCCTGAGGAGGCGTCTCTGGTCCTAAGAGGCTCCCTGCCCTGAATGCTAAAGGAAAGGGACGCTGATAAAGACAAGATGGCAATTACAACAAGCCAGCCTTCTGCCTTATAGTAGCTCTCCAGCTACATGGGAATTAGGCAGCTTTGAATGGGGATGGAAGACCTGCAGAGGAGAAGCCAGGTACTTCAGGAAGAGGTGTTTGGAAGAACGAAACTATTGTCCTGCTTTGGGGGCACTAGCTACAGGAAAATCGTATGGCTGAAGAGGGAGAATTAGAAGATGTGGGTCCTATTCCCTGCCTTGTTAGACTTTCTTAAGCCAGCCACGTCCCTGCTCTGTCTCAGATTTCTTGTCTATAAATGAGGTGTAATAACTTCACAGTTTTGCAAACTGTTCTGAGTCCTCAAGAATAAGGTACTACTATTATTTTTTGAAGAAGATAGTAAGCTGAGGTCCTGGTTCCTGGAGGCAAAGCACAGGGTTCTTTTCTGGCCTTGCTATTTTTTATTCGCTCTGATCACCAGTCACTCTTTTTCTGGTGCCACAAATGTGCTTTGGGTCTCTTGCCACATGAACTGAATTCTTCAGCAATTTAAATGTCTCAGAAATGGGGGCCATGAAGGATACGTCCTTTGTCTACTTGTCTATGCAGATTGTAAGCTCTTCAGGACAGGGATTGGCTTATGATATGTAGGTGCAGCACCTAGCTCAATGAGGCCCCAGTCTCTTTGTGGGGCTTTATGCACTACTGAACTACAAATAACTGGTAATAGTAAACAATGAAAAGACCAGCTGGATCATTGGATCACCCTTCCAATTTGAAAGTCCACACCTTATTTCATTCCTAGTAGTGTCTTATTTATCTTATTCTTTATCCTGCCAAACTTTTCAGCTAAGCCTTGTCACTTCTGAGTGCCACTTAGTGTTTACTGGAGGAGTTGTAATATTTCCCCTGCTATCCTGCAATACCGTCACTCACACTTTTCAGACTAAGTGGTAGGAGTGGCACATGAAACACCAAAGATTGTTTCTCTAATGCCAGGGATTTATTGATCAGGAATTTTTTTACACAAGGCACAGAAGATGACGCCATGTTTTGCTTCTTATGGTTTCATGATATGATGTAGACTAGTGGTTCCCAGTGTTTTTGGCTCAAGGGCCACAGATACCATTTTTATGACCCTGAAAAGCCACCAGCAGCCCCCACACCACTCCCACCACTGCAACCAGACAGAAGGACTTCAGCAAGGAGGCAGCCTACTCCTCTGATCTCCCATCCCTCTGGCTGCAGTAGGGAAAGCGCATGTGTCCTGTAGCCCTGTGCACTCCAGTTGGGTCCCTGGGCAATGACTCCCTTCAGTAGCCAAGGGGTTGGAGGACGAGTGCTCCCCTCTTTCTGGCTCCAGCAGGGACCCTAGCACCTCTGGACCCAGACGGAGCACTTTGTTGTGCTCTCTGCTACAGACAAGGGGAGGGAAACACTGATTGCCCATCCCCTTGGCTGCAGCAAGGAACCTGCACCAGTCTTTTAGCCCTATGGAAATGTGCTCCGTTGGGGTGCTTAAATAGTGGTTCTCTTCTGCAGCCAGCAGGAGGGGAGTGGTGGCCACTCTGAAAGCCTCTGTAGGCGACTTTTGGCCCCCATGCCATAGGCTGGGAACCACTGATGTAGACGGAAGTCTGCTGGCTATAATAGGGGCTGGGAGCCTGAATTTCCGGGGTGAAAGTCTGGCCCTACTGAAGTCAAGGGCAAATCTCCCACTGACTGAAACGGAGCCAGGATTTTGCTCCTAAAATCTATTACTGGCACTGGTTGCTGGGAGTCCCTGGCCAAATCCTCTCTGCGTCTAATCTATAAAAAGGATACAAAAATATACCACAGCTCTGCTGTGCGGCTAAATTCATCAGTGTTTGGAAAGGGCTCTGAGACCCTCCTCTGGAAGGTGCAGCATAAATTCACAGCTCTACCGTTCTTTTGTGATCACTTGAATTGATGCCACATGGTAAAGGTTAATAACATAATATGCACAGTTTCCAAACCTAGCCTGCACGTTCCGCCTCCAAAGAGCTGCTGCACGTGAGTGAGACCTCTGCTTTAGTGGCTGAGTACTGCCACGTAGGCTTATCTATCTGCCTATTTTAGGGTACTACAGTCTCCTGTTGCCATCATGTCTGAGCACCTTCCATGTCAAATCAACAGTATCAGCGAAATACAGAGTCCATGGACTCCCCGCACATCTCCCTGGGGTTAGCACTCCACTTGGGGCGGGAGGTTTGTTGGAAGAGGTTAAGCATAAAGAGGGGTCTCTGTGCTGTGAGTTGTTTTTTTATGGTGGCAATGCAAACAATGGAGTAATCATTCCCGTTCCAGATAACTGGACAACTCCCGGGCTCCAGTTGCCTGTGGTCTTTATACCAAGTGACATTTCAAGTGTCACTTTCCAGTACCTGACAGATTAATGGAGGATTTTAGGGACAAGAGAAAGGGCTCTGCTGCTATTTTTCAACTCTCTTAGTAAATAGCTGGCCCTCTACATGGCGTAGGCTAACCATTTGTTTAAATTCTCCATCCTTGAGGGGAGAACAAAGGATGCACTGAACAAGAGAGAAAGTGGCTAGAATGAGTTTCTTCTGACCCGACTCACTAATCGATCTTGAACCTGCCGAAGAGGCTGAGTTCAGCTGCACCTGGGAAGGCCTGGCCCACTTCCAGACAGTTTCCCAGTGAATCCAAAACAAGCTGATCTCACGGCCTGATCCAGAGACATGCTGAGCACCTTTGCTGCTCCCCTACTGCATTATAATCAGTGGATGTGGTGGATGATCAGCAGCAACTCAAAGAAAAAGGTCCTAGTGCCTCTTGGTCCGGCTATCTTAACAGCACACTGGGCTCATGTCTTTCCAGAAAAGCAGCAGACACACGTCTGTAGTTAAGAGGAAGGACAGAAATAGAAGTGAATGAGGATGAACCACTGACACACAGACGCTGAGAGGCAGAAATGTCAGGAGCGAGCAGAAGTAGGTTCGGTTCAGAGACTCTGCAGGAGTGACTGAGAGGCTGTCTGAGCTCTCACGTATGCTGGGGGGGGGGCCTATAGACCTCATTGTCAAAAGAAGAGGACCAAAGAAGCAGAGGCTTTTTCAGGGCTGGCTTTGGGATTTGTGGGGCCCAGACAAAGGAAAGATTCTAGATGCCAGAAGAGAAATCGGGGAATGACTGCATCCTGATGCCAGCGAAATGGTCTGTCCTGAGCCATTCAGGCTAAGCGCTGTCACGCTTGTACCATCCTGGGAGCCCTAGCCAGGCACTCGCTCTGCTTGTGGTTAAGGCCAGCTAATCTCTCAGTTAAATCTGAAAACACACACATCTCCTCTCTCCGTGTCTCGCTCAGCCAGTCAGGCAGCCTTAATTCAAAGGGAGTGAAGTCTAGTGTTACAGCAAGACATTGTGAACTCACACTACTGGAATCTATTTTCAACACCGCCATTGACTTCCCCGCGAACCATGGCAGCTGACAGTCTCCCTGTTTGAATCTCAACAACTGCTTTGATTTGCTGTACAGTCTGACCTGATCCCAAGACTTACACTTCACTGCATTTATTTTCCTCCCATTCTGTAAGTTCCCCCATCTTTAAAGTGCCTGATGAAGTGGGGTTTTCTCCCATGAAGGTTCATGCAATAAATAAGTTTGTTAGTCTTTAAAAGTGCCACAGGGCTTCTTGTTTGTCTTGCTGAACTAGAGTGACATGGCTGCCCCTTTGGAGCTGGGCTGCTGATGTTTCTCCCTCTGTGGATATTTGCATTATTGCAATGGTGCCCAGAAGCCCTGCAAGGGGCTGAACATACAGGCTATGCCCACATGTAGATGCTTATTTTGAAATAAGTTAATTCAAAATAAAATCATTATTTCAAATTAACTTAAATCGAAATCAGCAAAAACCTCAAATCGAAATAGCAAGTCCAGACACAGGACTTGCTATTTCGAATCAGAAGAGGGGCACCACGGGAAGTGTGGCAACATGGCCCCCTCCTTGAGCCATGCCTCCACCCAACATATAGAAAAAGGAAGGCACCCTAGGAAGGAGAAGGGCAAAAGTGTTAATTCAAAATAAGGGTTATTTCAAAATAACATGTCCGAACAGCATTATTTTGAAATAACCGTTTCGCTTTAACAGCCAATTGGAATTAAAGTAGGCTTAAGCTATTTTGAAATAACGTCTCTTGTTTTGAAATGATGGAGCTTGTCATTTTGAAACGCAAAAAACATCTTGTGGACCTCATCTTTTTAAAATCAAAATAATCAGTGTTATTTTGATTTAAAAGATACTTGTGGACATACCCATAGAAAACAAAGCGCTCCCCCAAAGAGCTTACAATCCAGTCATTCTACTTACTTCATCAGAGGTGTTTCTGAGACATCATCAGTTAATGTTTGCAAGGCACTTTCAGTTCCTTGGGTAGACAGTGCAAATGAAGGGCAAACTGTTGTTATTTCCTGATTCCAGAGGTTTAAGTCAGACTTTTACTATTATTTGAACTTAGTCTTATTATCTTTCGTAAAATGGAAGTGAATGCTACCAGGAATTTGTACTTTCACTGTCGCTATTAGCCAAAAAAATGGACACCAGACTTTCAGTGGTTCACTGTTCAGGAGTATTAGGAGGGTTCTAAATGGATGAATTGTTACTTCCACTCAAAGAAACGGGCATGATGTTATGAATTATTCTTTATTTCAGACAACAGCTAGCTGTTTTTATTTACTGGAGCAATAGTTGATTAGGAAAGCAATCTTGAATAAACTGCTGAAAAAAAGCTGTGTGAAAGTCAACACATTTTTCCAACACAGCCTCAGCATTATTTCATAATGTTGCTGGCAAGTTAATATGAGGTAGAGTAGAAATCAAGTGGTCATAATCTTTTGAATGAGCCAGAGAGCACAAAAAGGCTTTTCAACCCAAGAAATGAATCTGTTTGGTCAAATGAGTAGTATTTATGCTATAATATGAAACTTCCAAAGCACATAGTAATGCAAATAGAAAATGACAGTTTAATAACCAAAGTCATCAGAAAATACTGTAGAAGAAACATTTTAAAATATTTTTCAGCATCATAAAGGTGAAATATTAGAAACATGGTCTAAGCAAAAAGGTGAGAAGCAAAAGGATTTTATTGTCAAACGCAGAAGCTGGAATAGAGTTCAGTGCTCATAAAGGCACCAAGGGAAAGACTTTCTGGGAATTATTGAGGGGTCTGCCTTTAGATCCTCCCTCCCCTGGAGGAGAAAATTATATCATGTGCATACACCATTCTCCTAAGGAATTTAGTCAGGAGCAGTGCCTTTTCTGTTGGCTTTTTTTGGATCATCTTAAGAATGTCCTATGGAATTCTATATGGATATGAAACCATTTATAGCAGGACTCCATTCTCTATTAAATTTTACGAGATTTTTATAGTATTTTCTAAAGAACCTTATTCATTTTCCCTAGAACCTTTTTTTTCCCCCATCCTTCTTTAATTTTAAGATTTTTCCTATACGGGCATGTGTAACGTATTTGCCTTGGATTCTAATTTGGAAGCAGATCATCCAGTCTCTTTTTTTACCACACACATCTGAACAGGCACATGAGGTCAGGCCAATGGTCTATCTAATCCACTATCTTGTCCTTTGACAGCAGCCGACATCTGATGCTTCTGTCAGGAATCCTGGACCTTGACCAACCACCTACAGGCCGCTTTGGTGACCTACGAACTGGTGTCAGGACAGGAGCCGAACTCTGATAGATGACTCTGGTACTGGGAGCTGATAGGCAGACTGCTGAGAGCCCTGGCTGGCTCAGAGCTCCTACTGAAACCTAACACAACATTAGGAAATTGTTTTTGTGTCTGGGTTCACCCTGCTATGGGTTGCTTCACCTGTGATATCAGCTCCTTCTGGTGATCTTTACATAACCAAACCAACTTTGGCTACTTCCTGACACCTGGTTTGCCTTCTGACCAGTCCTGGACTCTGACCTCCTGATGTCTGACTCCCAAACAGTAGATCAAATTGTCCATGTCCCAATCCTGGAAGCTTCAGAGAGAATGAAGAAAACAGGGCAATTTCAGGTGCTCTGTCCCCTGTTAACCGTTCTCCTGCCAGAAGCTGAGAGCAGACAAGGGCATCCAGACCATGGGGTTGAGTTTCTGATCACTCTGGCTAAGAGCCATTGATGGACCTATCCTTCATGACCTTATCTAATTCTTTTTGAACCCAGTTACATGTTTGGCCAATGCAACATCCCCTAGCAATGAGTTCCACAGGTTGACTATGTTTTATGTGAAGGTATACTTCCTTTTGTTTGAGTTTATATTGCTACCTATTAATTTCATTAGGTGACCCCCTAGTTCTTGTGATGTGTGAAGAGATAAATAAAATTTCCCTATTCACCTCCACCAAAGCATTCATGATGTTATAGACCTTTGTCATATCTCCCTTAGTTGTCTCTTTTTCTAAGACAATCAATCCCAACTAAGGGAGATATGACAAAGGTCTATAACATCATGAATGCCTCTCATGTGGAAGCTGTTCCATACCCATCATCATTTTTGTTGCCCTTCTTGGCACTGTTTCCAATTCTAATTTATCTTTTTTGAAATAGGATGACCAGAACTCCACACAGTATTCAAGATGGGGGCATGTCATAGATTTATATAGTGGCATGAGGACATTTTCTAGTTTTTATCATCTATATGTTTCCTAAAACTGTTGGCTTTTTTGACTACTACTAAACATAGAGTGGACGTTTTCAGAGAACTAACCACAGTGATTCCAAAATCTTTTTCTTGAGTGGTAACAGCTAATTTAGACACCATTATCTTGTATGGATAGTTGGGATTACGTATTCCAATATGCATTATCCTGCAGTAATTAGCACTGAATTTCATCTGCCATCTTGTTAACCTTTTAGAAAGATCCCTTCATAATTCCTTGCGGTTCATTTTGGACCTAACTTTCTCCAGTGACTTAACATCTCCAACTTTTGCCATCTCACTATACAGTCCTTTTTCTAGATCATTTATGAATGTGTTGTACAGCACAGGTTCCAATATAGATACTTGGGAGATCCTAATATCTACTGCCTTTCACTGTGAAAACTGCCACTTATTTCTACCCTTTGTTACCTATCTTTTAATCAGTTACTGATTCATGAGAGGACCTTCCTTCTTTTTGAATAAGTACTTAGTTCGCTTAAAAGTTTTTGGAGAGGCACTTTGTCAAAGGCTTTCTGAAAGTCCAAGTACACTATATCCACTAGATTACCCTTGTCTACATGCTTGTTGATACCTTTCAAGAATACTAGTAGATTGGCGAGGCATGATTTCCCTTTACAAAATCTGTGTGAACTCTTTCTCAATATATCATATTCATTTGTATCTGAGAATTCTGTTCTTTACTATATTTTCAACCAGTTTGACTGGTACTGAAGTTAGGCTTACCAGCCTATAATTGCCTCTTTTAAAAGTTGGCATTCACGGTGTTCTAAGACCATTCATATATTCCAGTGTAACAGGACCTTAGATATTTGTGATATATGTTGCTCTTGAGTTTCTAGGAACATTCAACAATTAGAAAGGGATTTTTTAACATCAGATAATGTGTTGAAATGACCCAGTTTCACTGTGACAAATTATTGCATAAAGGACAGATTCCTGTACAAAGAAAATTTTAAAATAGATAACTATATTTTAATTTAAAAAGTATAAGACAAATAGCATAGAAAAGGGAGACTATGACACACACAAAATGGAAGCCACTCAAAACTGTCATGGAGTCAAAACTAAGAACACAAATCTTTAGATTCTGCACAGTGACTTAGCAACTGCAACAGAGTGAGAGAGCCTCTCAACAAAAACAGGAGCCAAAAGGCAAGAAAAAAAATATAGTTATACGTAGAACCGTACAAATTCACAGATATTTGCATTATCGTTACATGTATCCCCACCTGCAGATGCAATGCAGATATCCACAGACTATTTCTTGCAGATACAGATCAGATGCAGATTCACATATTTGTATCTGTGCAGGCATCAAGTTGCATGGTATAATTCAGAGTAATGATTAAGATTAACAGATATGCTGTTGAAAAGGGAAATGCAGTTCTAGTGATGCCAATGAAAAGAACATAACTAAATTCTCAAAACCGTTGAGTGGTCAGTGCTTCTGAAAATCCCATTATGGTGTCTCATGTTGGGCACTCAGTCACTGATGTTCCCTAAATCACTAACAATTTTTGAAAATGAAAGCTATAAGCTGTGTCAGATACTATATAAGATGGATAATAGAAAATCTAAAGCTATGTCTACAGTACAGCTTACATTGGCAAAACTTACATCGTTCAATGGTGTGAATGTTCCACTACTACGCGTGACATAAGTTACACCAACATAAGCACTTACGTGCACAGCCCTGTGTTGGTAGGATACATAGCTTCTGCTGTTTATGGAGGCAGGTTTGTTTTATGCTGATGGGAAAGCTCTCCTGCTCTGTCCCTGTTGGAGAGCTCTGTCTCATTGCGATCTTCTCACCAGATGCATTGTAATGGTCAGATGAATTTGTATGTCTTGATGTGGCCTTAGAGGGGAATTAGCGAAACAGAGAGTACAAGACATTAGAAAAAAGTGTCAAGAAACTATTTAGATATATCAGGAACCAGAAAGAACCAGTGGGTCCACACACCACTGGGGAATAAAGGAAACAGTTAAGGATGTTGCAGAAAAGATCAAATCTTTTTTCACATCAGTCTTCCTCCCCAACAGTAATGAAATATTTGTCCTGTGATTTCTGTGAGATACTGCCAAGAGACTGAAGTGTCTAAAAAGAAGGTACTGGGAACAAAATAGTTGATAAAGAAAAGAAAAAGAAGCTGCTAGGGCCAGGTATGTCAGAAAACTTGGATGTGTGCTAATCTGATTATGGAGAGAATGAATTGCTAATGAGCGTGCAGTTTCTCTATACCGTAGAGAAATGTAGCTATACTGACCTAACCCACTGCATAGCCAAGGTGAGGTGGACAAAAGAATTTTTCTGTCAATCTAGCTGCTGTGTCTCTGGGTGGTGGAATACCTGTGCTACGAGAGACCCCTCCTGTCGGCATAGGTAGCATCTACATGGAAGCGCTGCAGAAGCGTCACCATGACATTTTAAGGGCAGACGTTCCCTGGATCAGTCTCAGGCTTTGCAGTGCTGTGGTAACTTAGGAAAACTAGGCAGTTAAATAGACTGGAAACGAAACTGCTATTCTATTTTCATTGTCCCAGCTGAGTGTTGTGTTCATGTACTAGATAGGTGAAACCTTACTATGGCTTGAGTTATAACTAGGGTTGTTGATTAATCACAGTGAACTCGAGCTGGGCCATAACTAGGATGGGCAACCGGGGCTTTGCCCCTAGCACCTATCGAGTGACTCCGTCCACCATTCAATCTGAGGGCACATTCTGTGCACTGCTTACTCTGGGCATGCCACGGGCACCAAAATACCTTGTTCCAGCACTGAACTCAAGGGATAAATGCAAGCAAATTAACTAGATTAAAACAATGAGTGGCACAGTTTTAATCATACTGTTAAACAATAATAGAATACCAATTTAACTTTATGATATATATTTTTCTACATTTTCAGATATATTGATTTCAATTGCAACCCAGAACACACAGTGTATAGGGCTCACTTTATATTATGATTTTTATTATGACTATTTGCACAATTTTTTTGATTCACCTCCTACAAGTACTGGAGTGCACCCTCTTTATCATGAAAGTGCAACTTATAAATGTAGTGGACTTTGTAACATAACCACACTGAAAAATAAACCCCTATAAAATTTTAGAGAATGCAAATACACTCAGTCCTACTTTTTGTTCAGCCAGTCTCTAAGACGTGCATGTTTGTTTACACTTACCCCAGATAATGCTGCCCTCGTCCTATTTATAATGTCACTCAAAAGGGAGAAGAGGCTTTAGCATGATACTGCTATAGCTGGAATTGCTCAGGATTTGCTGAATGTTCACATGTCCCTTCATGCTTCGACTTGTAGATTGCACACAGGGTTTTTACAGTGTGCATATTTGTAGTAAAAAAATAATAGAGTCAAGGTGTTATCTTTTAAATGACCATTAATTTCACACTGGAGCACCACACTCAGGGGGTGCTACTGTGTGCCTGTGGCCCTGCTCTACTGCGGCTTCCCTCTTCCCCCCAGCCAAGGACCCCAGGGAGCCACCCATGGCCAAGCTGCTTCAGACAGGGAGCCTGCCTCCTAGCTGCTGGGCAGAGCAGGGAGGAGGAGGCAGATGTCAGGGGGTCCACATCCCTGAACCCATCACCACTGAGCTGTGGTCAGAGAACAGGGGGAGCTTGTCTGCTGCTGCTGACAGCAGTTTCTGCTGGCTGAAAAGTGTTTGGGGTCCTCCACTTAAAGGAACAGCACACCCTCAAACATCCAAAACCATTTGAAATGGCAATTAATTCCAACTCTTATATTTAATCTCACAATGAATCATGTTCAATTGTTTTAATTGTCTGACAGCCCTAGTTAAAACCCCACTGAGATGGATAGATGCATTCTCCTCTTCAGTTAATGGAGCTGTAAGCTCCCACCTAAAACAAAAGGTGAACCTGCCCAGGAGCAATTGCTGAGTATTGTTTTGGGCAGGTGTATTTGTGTGTGTGAAGGGAGAACAGGGGGGTAAAACTGGAATTGGGAAAGACAGAGCAAGTGAGCCCAAAAGCTCAGGTGATACTGTAGTGGTTGACTATGGACATAACCTTGGAAGAGGTTTCTGGGCTTGGATGAAGGCTGAAAGGCTGTTCCTGGTGCTATGAGCAAAAGAATCTCTTTCTTGGTGTTTAATTCCTTCTGTGTTCAGAGACACAGGACTTTTTATATTTTTTGTGAATAAACAAAACTACATTCAAGAAATAGCTGACTGGCACCAATTTCTCCCCTCACCAAAAATTCTGGTTGGAGTAGGTTGCTATTTGGGCCAAGGGGGGCAACAGTGGTGCCAGGAGTGCCCAGTTTCCAAGGAGAGAAATTGTGACCGTGTTATTCCTGTTGAACCAAAATGAAGGTAATGATGGCAATGCTTGGTAAAATCAAAGATGGCCAAAAGAAACTGAAATAAGACTTAAAAGGGGAGCTGCAGCTGTCACAAAATAATTTAGACTCAGACTCTGAGGTCCAAAGGAACCAATATGATCATCTAGTCTGGCCTCGTGCCCAATGCAGGCCACAGAACCTCACCCACCCACGCCTGCAATAAACCTCTAATCCAGGGGTCTCAATTTCATGGTCCAAGGGCCGCATGCAGTCCCTGAAGTTATTTCTTGCAGCCTGCACTGATGCTATGACTATCAATATTTGCAATACTGTTGTATGAAAAGATTTCAGGGGTGCGGCACTTGGGCTAATGAACTAGTCCTTGTGTGGCCCCCGTGGTGATTTCAGTTTGAGACCCCTGCTCTAATCTATGACTGAGTTATTAAAGTCTTCAAATCATGCTGTAAAGACTTTAAGATACAGAGAATCCACCAGCTGTTGAGTCATGCCCCATGCCAGAGAAGAAGTTGAACCCTCCCGACTTCAGCCCTTTGCCAATCTGCCCAGAGTGGGGGGCGAATTCCTTTCCAACCCCGATATGGTGATCAGTTAAACCCTGAGCTTGTGGGCAGGATTCATCAGTCAGACACCCAAGAAATTAAAAACAGACCTGAAAACTAAACACAAGGAACTAATAGAGCAACGGGAGGATTCCTGGAAAGGCCGGAGGGTTGCTTTGCAGGTGGAGATCAAATCTCTTTTGGAGCAACAATTACAAATGTCCAGAGAGACTGGTAAGCCCAGCTACAAAGCTCCCAGCCTGCAATGGCAAGCCGGATCACGGCAGTGATCAGTAGCCTGAGTGTTGTAAGTCAAAAGCTTTTCCATGACATTGGGGGGACCAGCAAGCTTTAGCCAACTTGGAAATTCCTCACAAAATTGATTTGGACCAAGGACTTAGGGAGATGGAAACTCAGCTCCAGAAAGAAAGCAAAAGATCACAGTGGAAGTGTGCTGCATGAAGGATGAATAGAGCCAGCTGGAAGACTTGGGTAATTTGGACACATATCAGTTTTCTATCCTGTTTATGACCCACAGGTCCCAGAGAAGCTCAATGCAGAAAAAGGGAAAAACTTCCAAGGAGGATTATTTGGATCCAGTCAACATTACAGCTTAAATCAATGGCTGGGAGGAGGTTCAGAAAAGGAGATTAACAACACTGAAAGTCTTCCTCCCAGTTTGGAGAAATGGGGAAACACCAAACTGAAGGGGAAAAGTTTGGGGGTACAGGGATCAGCCCCACAGTTTTTAGATCTAGGCAGTTGAACAACAATGGGACTTTGGTTACTGCGTGTGTTGTAGGACTATGATGTCTATAGACCAGACATGCTGTACAGGCTAGGAAATGAGAGGTCCAAAACAGAACCACCTACTGGTCTCAAAGGGGGCCCCAGGGCACCTGTCTAAAAACTGGGCATCTGGTATTTGAGCAAGATGTCTGGGTGACTGAAATAGTGGATGAGATCATTGGCTTGCATTTCATGGTGACTAACAACTCTATAATCTCTGCCAGAAAAGGTTTCTTACAAATTCAGTCTATGGAAATTCCCTTGAAAGATATGGCCTAAGTGAGACAAATGGATTGCATGCAACTGGTTTGAAATGAGTGAAAGTGCCACGCCCCCAGGGGCTGAAATCATTGCAATGGCTCCATGCTTTGGAAACTCTCTGGTCAGAGTATGATGGGGAGTGGCTGAAATCTGTTTTGAGACCCAGAGTTTTGGAAGAGTCTTCGCTGCTAAAGATCTTGTGGATCTGAAACAAGAATGGCTCCCAGTTTGTTTCATGAAGGTTTCTAGCAAACAGCAAATAATAAAGGGAACTGTGGCAGTGAAATATGAGCCCGGGGAATTTAGTAAATACTGGTACAGAGGAAAACTACAAAGGGGAAGGGGGTGAAGGTAAACTTGCGTAGTTTCCATTGGATTTGTTCCAGTGCAATCCTGTACACGGAAATGGAAAAAACCAGAACAATCTAAGACGCTTTCGGGTTAGGAATCAGGAAACGGTCCCCTGATCCAACAAAGATATCGGATTACACTGCACTGGTCCAGCATTAGGTTGATACTGGTGGAAACTGAGCCATTAAGCTGCCACCTCACCTGTTACTAGTGAAGAAAAGGGGAAGAGGCACACTAGGTTATTGAGGAAATATAGCAGAAAGGCATAACTCAGCCTTCATTCATCCCCCGCATCTCACCCAGAGTTTTGGCTAAGAAGAAAAATGCCAGCGCCAGCATCAGCTAACATGTAGGCTGGAAACCAGGGCCACCCAGGGAGTAGCCCTGTGTCCCTGCCCAGACGTGCTCCTGTCTCCAGGGGCAGAGCGTGACCACTGCTGCCGACAGTGTCCAGCCCCACCGTGGCAGCAGGAGCAGTCCCCAGCCAGGATCCCAGGGCAGCTGGCGGCGTCGGGATCTGGCCCAGGCCCCAGTGGCCAGAGTTGGATCAGGTGGAGGGGGTGGATTTTTTGAGCTGCCTCCCCTGGGGCAGCTTCAAAATTTGCCCATGTCCTGCTGGATGCTAAAACATTTGAGTAGGACTTAAAACATTTACACTTGGTCTGGGATAAGATGAAGCTGGGCAGTTTGAAACTGAACCCACGGAACAGTGAGTTGTTCCAAAAAGAGGTAAGCTACAGAATTAGTGGAAATGTGCTGTTCGTTGACCAGTAGAAAATAAAGGCCAACTCCCTAGATATTCCTAGATACACAGAGTTCTGTGGGGCTCTGCTCCTACAGCCAAAACTTCATGCGTGGGTTTGCCATTTTAAACTCACTGCATAGGTTGAGTAGGAAAGTGAGACCTTTTCAGAAGTCAGCAGAGTGTGATGTGGCATTTTCAGCATTGGAACAAGTCTGGCGACTGCTCCTGTCTTGGGTGACACATGTTTCAAAATTCCTTTCATAGTGGATACAGACACTAATGCTTATGGTTTGGAGGCGGTATGGGACTTGAGAAGGTGGTAGCTTATTATAGCAAAAGTCCAAGTTCTTCCCCAGAGAAATTATTACACCTCTCTTGAAAGGAACTAATACCAATGGTTAAATCTATATAATGTTTTCATAAGTACTTATCTGGGAGAAAGTTTAGGGTCAGGACATATCATGAGTCCCTGCAATTGCTTTTTAGATTCAGGAATATTGAGGAACAGCTTGCCAGACAGTTTATGAACTGTAGCACTGCAGTTTCTCCATCAAATGCAGTCCTGATCATAAACATGGTGATGCTGAAACCTTGTCGGGGAGCTAACTGCAACCCAAGTCCCGAGAAGGAGAGCAAGGAATTAGTTGCCTAAAGACATGGGCTATCCTCCCGTTCCCTAATTCAGAGAGGTACCCATATCATGGTTCAGTCTCTGGTCGGGTTCCTGTTCCTGGCTCAGTCTCTGGAACAATGGGGTTGGGTCACAGGAATGGGCTCCAAAGCAGCTAAAAACTTCCAAATAATAGGATCCTGATACAAAATCAAATCAAATCAAATCATAGGGCTGGAAGGGACCTCATGAGATCATTGAGTCCAACCCCCTGGGAATTGAACCCAGGATCTTCTGCATGTTAAGCAGTTTAGTATGTGATTGGAAGAATCAGTTGGTAAATGCCATCTCCACAAACCATAGCATCCCCTCACAACACTACAGTGAAAGCTTGCATTTAAAGATGAAATATTCTCTAGGACAGTGGTTCCCAGCCTTTTCGGTAACAAGGCACACTTCAGTAAGACAAACAATTCCACAGCACACCCACTTTTTCTTACTACAGAGGTTTGCAACATAGTGCATACAACAAGCTAAAGAAGGATCAAATGCATTAATGTTTCAAATCCACCAGAAAAAAAAAATGTCATCTCAGTTTTGCCCTTTGGCCACCCGTGTTTAGAATGTTCACATTTTAAAATCGAAAGACCAATATCTCGCTTTTAATTTGCCGATAAATTTTCAGGAGGCTTATGAGTTGTAATTTTTGTAGGGTAGAATATCGTTTAAGATGAATTTTGATTAATTTTCATTAATCTCAAGGCACACATTGAGACTTTTCATGGCACATGGGTTGAAAACCACTGCTCTAGGAAAAGGGAGAAATCGTATTGGTGTAACCCTTCTGCCAGGGCAGGCTGGCAGAACAAGGGCTGGGTTCTATATCTAGGGCTTTCCCAATAATGTAGCACCACCAACCGTCTTGAACCCCCACCCAGATTTCTGGAAAATCCTGCACTGTTCCCTGGGCATCCCAAAAGGGGTAAGGCTTCCCCACTCACAGGCACGAGTCTGAGTGTAGTAAACAGAACTTTTAATAGTAGTAAAACAGAGTGTAAAACACCATTTAACAGAAATCAGTGCTAATCTAGCTAATCAGTACAGACCAAGGTTCCCAACAACCCACACCACATAACAGAACATACAAGACTTAATGGCAAAACCGGTACTGATCTGGGGAATCAGTGCTAACTAGGCTCCTAACCAACCCTGGGATACGTAGGGAGTGTCCTTCATGCCAGCTGTCCACTGGCACCATTGACTGGCCACTCACTCCATTGAATAGCACAATCCACCTGCTGCCCACCAGCTCCACCCACTGGTCACTCACACCACCCAGCTCGCTGCTGATCACTCTCACCCTCTGCTGGGTTCGCCCACTGTCCGCCAGCTCCGCTCATGCTGCCCAGCTTGCCACTGTCCGCTTTCACCATCCACTGTCCACCAGCTCTGCCCACTGGTCACTCATGCCACCCAGCTCACCACTGGCTGCTCTCACCATCTGCCAGCTCCACTCACGCTGCCCAGCTCGCCACTCTCACCGTCCGCTGGCTCCTCCATCGGCTGCTCATCTTCAGTGATTTCAGCTCAGACAGAGTTTGCTTCTCTCTCTAGTGATTCCAGCTCTTAACTTCAAGAGGCTGCAAACAGCTACCTCTATTTAAATGACAAAGGTCTCAGACGAAGCCTACCCAGGTCCACCATTGGACAGGAGAGGCAAGAGAAGGTGAGACAGAGATAACCTGAAACCCCCCACCCCTGTCTTCAACTTCTTTCAGGCTGAAACATGCAGTCACCTTTCCTACAAATCTCTTTTAAACTAAGGTTAGTTTTTACCCTTTAACTAACCCAGACAGATTTGAAACAAACAGAGAGTAGCACTTCACAAAAAGACAGTATTTCATATTTTCACTCAGTAGAATTACAGATGTTGACAGATTTGTGATCAGATTAACTCCAAATACCATTACCCACTGTGCCCTGCACCCAGTAGGCTAATACCTAATTGTGCTCTTTGTGTTCATGTGAATACAGGACCCAGGCAGATCAGATGCCCCCCCCCCCCGAATCTGTTAAGCACAGCTTCTAAGCCTACCTTACACCGGTAACAGCTGGTTGTACCAGCTGCACTGAAAAAAGAGGGTCTGCGGTTTTTATCATGATCTTAAACCTGCTGGACATTTTGGGGATGCACAAACCTTAGCTGAGTTAAGGGTGGCATTTTGTGGGGTAAAATACAGCAGAATGCAGAAAACATGCAGGAAATGTGACACTTGCATTACAGAGAAAACTTCCCCCTAAAATTGGGTGAGCCCCTCTGCAGTGGTATCTCACAGGGGCTCCAATAGAGCACATTGTCATTGCTGTTCTTGGGCCCTTTCATGAAACAGAGGCTGGCAATCAAGGGCATACCCACTAAGACCTGAAGTGGCTTTGACAGTAGCAGAGGGCTCTGTGAAACAATTCTTCCCCAATATATGGGGTCCCAAGTGAGTTACACATGAAGCAAGGGAGAATCTTTGAATCTGAAGTGTGTTAACAGGTGTGTGAGTTTCTAAGGATCCACAAACCTTGTCCCACCACAAATCCCCACAATCTAGTGGGATGGTGGAAAGGTTCAATAGAATTCTGGGAAGTCAGATGAGCACCAAAGGGACTGGGAAAAACGTATCCCTTTTGATGGCTTGTTGAACATCAATAACTCAGAGGACACAGCATACCCTCATACTTCCATCTGCGCGTGAGGTAAGAAACCCACCAAGCCATGTGTACGGAATGCCCCTCAAGCAGCAAATGGATTTGCCATTGGGACCAAATAAAAACGTTACAATCCAAACCTAGAAAGCTAACAATTTTGCTAGGGAAAAGTTGAAGCGAGTCTTTGACAAAAAGAAAAGGTGGTATGATGGAAGGTCACATGGAGAAAAATTTTAAAAAAGGACCTGGCCTAGTTCCACAACTCCAGGAGGAAAACAGGGAGGAGCCTGAAGCTGGATAAATCTTGAGAGACATCCTATATGTGCTGACTCAACTAAATCAAGTGGTGTACACAATTCAGATGAGTCCCTTGACTAAACTCTAAGGAGTCATAGGGACCATCTAAACTGGTGTAAAAGGGATAGGATTTCAGCTTGGTTGCCCACCTAAATCTGAGAAAGCAGCTGTGGGTGCTGAGAGAAGGAAAATTGTTAAAATAATGAGTCCCCCACTCAAACTGAATGGGTGGGGACTGTCACAACCAGCAAATTCCTCAGAATCAAGAGCCACCCAGGGAGAGAGAGGCTGCAAAGGTATTTGGGACTTGGGAATTAAATATTGGTGACATGAAACTCACCTGTAGCAAAGACATTGTAGCTATGTAAATAATTAACCTTTGGATTGTCTGTAATCCACTAGGTCACCGTTAGAGTATTTGTGCTCGTGTAGCTGGCACTGCAGGGGATGCTTCAAATTTTGAGGCTCTTTGCCGCAGGTGCAGGTGTTGAGTCCAGTGATGTGGCCGCACTTGATTGCCTACCTAGTCTGTTGTGGAGTCAGCTAAACCAATGGCATATGGTCCTGGGCTCATTTGCACCAGGTGGTAGGTGCTTGACTTGGGCTCCAGAGTGCATAGGTTACAGCAGAGGCAGGCAAACTCTGGCCCGTGAGCAGTCTTTGTCCAATCCACCAGCTGCACTGATCAATGGCCCACGCCTGCTACAGCCACTTCTCCCTTCCAGGAGTGGCTTAGGAGCGCTGCAGCTGGAGCACCTGGGCCAACCTGCTCCTCCTCGGCTCCACCTTTGCCTCCCAGGGGCTGGCTAAGTGACACCCTGGTTGGTGTGCAGTGGCCGTTGTCTCATGATCCCACCCCTTCCTGCTGGGGGCTGGCCCAGAGGTGCTCTGATTGGCGCACAGCAGCCATTCCCAGTTCTACTGCTGCCTGTAATGGGCCAGGAGTGCCCTGCTGAAGCATGGCGACTGCCTGCAGCAGTGCCCAGAGGGATTGTGTCCAGAGCGCAGTGGCCGCTTGTCCCAGAGCTAGGGCCCAGTGGCATCCAGCTCCCCCTTCTGGGCTCCTCCCCTTCCCCCATGATACCACTAAATAAATAAATAAATAGAATAAAGTGGGAGAGGAAAGAGAGAGAAAGAAAACAAGCAAGCAAAAACAGTGCAAAACCTCCCCCTTCCAACTCCCACCCTTTCCTCAACACTACCAAAAAAAAAAAAGACAAAATCTCCCCCCCCCCCCGATCCATCTGTTCTCGCTATGGTATGTTTAAAAAAAGTGTAAGAAAACAAAAACAGTGCAAGAAACTCCCCCCCACCCCAAATCCCTTCTCCCTAAAACTCCCACTGCCACCACATGGGCAGAGCGGAGGCCACTCCCCTTCCAAGACCTGACCCTTTCCTCACCTCTTGCCCACCATAGTGCAGATGTGGCCCTCAGGCCAAAGAGTTTGCCTACCTCTCTCTGGATTTCAGAGGCCCAAGGTCAACCTCTACTCTTGTTTGCCTTAACCAAACTTGTGTTTGTTTGGATGATGAAGGAGATGGTTCAATGGTGGCCAAAAAACCCCAAAAACCCAGTCATGATGCCATTTAACTCAGCATTGGTTTTATATAGCAGATGTCTTGGATCTCTGGATGCCTTGTGAACTCAACTTCCCATTGTATATCAGATGGAGCAGTGCCTGAGAAGAAGTAGAGGCTGTTGATGTCGGTTGGCTTAAGACATCCTGTAATAGTGCAGTGGGCAGTGTTAAGTGCAGGATCAACCTTCTTTGTTCACTGCACACGTATATTCAGTAGAGGAGTAGTGGGGTCTATAATTTAGCTGGTACCACTCATAAAAGAGATTTTAGAGTCATTGTGGATAATTCTATGAAAATACCCACTCAGCATTAGGTGACAGTCAAAAAAGAGAACAATGTTAGAAGCCACTAGGAAAGAGATAAGAAGACAGAAAATAGCTGTATTACAATATAGAAATTCATGGTACTCCCTCACCTCAAATACTACATACAGTTCTGATCACTCCAACTCCAAAAACATATATTTGAATTAAGAAAAGTACAGAGAACAGTAATGAAAATGATGAGCGGGCTGGAACAACTTCTGTATGGGGAGACATTAAAAAGACTGGGATTGTTCAAGTTCCAAAGGGGCAGCCGTGTCTGATGAAGTAGAGTTTTCTCCCATGTCAGCTCATGCAATAAATAGATTTGTTAGTCTTTAAGTGCCACAGGATTCCTTCTTTGTTTTACTCGGATTGTTCAGTTTAGAAAAGTGACAGCTAAATGGGGAAATGGTAGAAATCTGCACAAGTATGAATGGTATGCAGAAAATCAATAAGGAAGTGTTATTTACCCCTTCACATTACATAAAAACCAGAGGTTGCCTGGTGAAACTAATAGCAATAGGTTTAAAACAACCATAAGGAAGTACTTCTTAACACTACATTTTTGTGAATAATCAAAACTGCATCTGTTTTCACGAAAAAGGTTAATGGTGACCAGGTAAACAGTGCAGTTAATATTAACAACAAAGGGGGGGAATGCAAACCAAAACAGGGAAAGAACAGGAATATTTTAGTAGGCTAAAATACTCAGCTTGGTAGGATCTTATCAAATTCATCCTCTGGTACTTAAGCACTCTCAGAATGGTAAGCTGTTATTCCATGGAACATGGAAGATGTGTGAGGTCCCAGAGGTCTGGGGAAGGGCAAATATAGTTCCTATCTTTAAAAAGGGGAACAAAGAGGACCCAAGGAATTGTAGACTAGTTAGCTGAACTGTGATACCTGGAAAGATATAGGAACAAATTATTTTAAAAATCCATTTGTAAGCACCTGGATGAAATAGAGTTACAAGGAACAATTGGCATGGATTTGTCAAAAACAAATCAAATTTATTTCCTTTTTTCCCCCAAGGTTACTGATCCAGTGTGTAGGAAAAGTGGTAGATGTGATATACCTTGATTTTTAGTAAGGCTTTTGACCTGGTCCTATAACATTTTTGTAAGCAAATTAGGGAAATGTGGTCTGGATGAAATTGCTATGTGGTGTGTACATAGCTGCTTGAAAGATTGTACTCAATGGGTGTTTAGCAATGGTTTGCTGTCAAACTGGGAAGGTGTATCCCATAGAGTCCCATAGGGGCCAGTTCTTGTCTGGCACTAGTCCACATTTTCATTAATGACTCGTATAATGGTATGGAGAGTAGAATATGGGGATAAAATGAAGCTGAGAGAGATTGCAAGCATTCTGGACGACAGGATTAGAATTCAAAATGATCTTGACAAATTAGAGTCTTGGTGTGAAACAACAAGATGAAATTCAATAAATAGAAGTGCAAAGTACTCCACTTAAGAAGGAAAAAAAATTCAATACACAACTACAAAATAGGGGACTATCTGGCTAAGTGGTAGCATCGCTGAAAAGGACCTAAAGGTTATTGTAGATCACAAACTGAATATGAGTCAACAATGTGATACCATTGTGAAAAAGTACCATGCTGGGGTGCACTAACACCTATATTTGGAGACATCAGAGGTAATGTCCCACCCTACTCCGCAAGGGTCAGGTCTCAGTAACAACACTGTGTCTAGTTACAAGCACCATAATTCAGGAAAGAGTGGATAAACTGGAGAGTACGAAGGAAAGCAACAAAATGAGAGAAGGTTTAGAAAATCTGGCCTAAGAGGAAAGGTTAAAAACCCTAGGCATGCTTAGTCTTGAGAAAATAAGACTGAGGGGAACTGCATAAGTCTTCAAATAGGTCGAGGGCTGTTACCAAAAAAATAGTGATCAGTTGTTCTCCAGGTCCACTGAAGGTAGCACAATAAGTAACGGTAAGCAAGGGAAATTTAGGTTAGATCTTAGCCAAAACTTTTCCATAAGGGTGGTTATGCTGTGGAGGTTGTGGAATCACCATTATAGGATGTTTCTAGGAAGATGTTGGACAAACACGTCAGGGATAGTCTAGGTTTACCTAGTCCTGCTTCAGCACAGGAGCTTAACTAGATGACCTGTTGAGGTCCTTCCAGTCCCTGATTTCTGTGAAATACCTGAGCGCCACCAATTTCCCTCCCGCACAGGAACAACCTACTAAGCCCTGAACTTTTGACTAATGCTTGGTTCAAAAGCAGCAACAGTAGCACCATAAAATAAACCAATATGAACACCAGTGAAGGTCTCACCCTGCATCACACACACAATAATAAACAGGCAATCAAATGAAACTCAGTCTTTTATCTTCTTTCCTTATCCACATGCTTGTGTGTTTTGATTGTAAATAATCTGGGGGAGGCCTGCTTGGGGCAGGGGCATTTAGGCTGACATTTGCAAAGGTTTGTAGGGGCCCTGGCTTACCAACTTGCATTATCTTGAAAATTATCCTATTAATTTTGGTAGTTTTGAAAATATGAGCCTCCAAAGCCTCTAGCACATATTTAGGTGCCGCATAAACAATATTCGCAACAATAAAGATCTTAAATTTTGCCAGGTAGCCACAATCTATAATTTAAGGAGCTGCAGAGATGCCCCATGCCAGGGGAGCATGAGGAATTGGGTCCCGGGTATGGAGGAGAGGACAGGTGTTTGCTACTGTCCCTTTTCGTGGAGTGCAGTTGTCTCCCACTGGCATTGCCTCTTACCCACAGCCCTGACTCTTTCTGTCTCATGCTCCTCCAGGGGTGCAGGGAGGGAGCAATTCCTGTGCACCCCCTCACCCCACCACCAGAACTGAAAATCTCTGTGGCTATGTATGTGGACCATATAAGAAAATAGGAGTAAAGACTCCATAACCTCCCCTCAAAATATACGCTGTATTCCTCATGCAGGGCACCTCCAAACCTGTCCCAGAGTGTTGCTATTTTAATGATCATTCATACCTCTTATGCACTGCTGTCATTGGCGAATCTCAAAGTGCTTTCCTAAGGAAATACTGTCTATCACAGTCTTAGATTTATTGTTTTCATAATGTAAGGTGCTGCTAGTAATCCAAGTGTTTGTTCTTTAAACATTTATATCCAACCTGAGTGTCCCTTTAATGGCGAGATATTGCACCAACAATGTATATAAACAGCTCCTCCCCAGCCACAATGGGTCAGATGAACAACAAGGAAATGCAACACGCTTAGGATGCTGTCCCAAGGCACTGCTGTTGGCATTCATCCATCCAGCCAAGACATTAAGGACAGGCTAACCCGTGTCTATTGATTTTATATTTCATAATCACCATGGCACATTTTCCACTGAAAAAATGACTTCTGTATTTTGAAACCTCTGCTGCAGAAAAATGTAGATTTGCACACAGCTGAAGAGGTAAGTGACAGGAATTTACTAGATTGTAAGTTAGGAAGTACTAGGTGATAGCAATAAACAAGAAAGAAGACTAGATTCCAGCCAAGTTCCTGTGGAATTTAAGTCCAGGAGTGTGCTACCACATTTTATCTCTAAAATGTCATGCTGTACTGGCCTCAGAGCATGGAGAACAGACGGTTCATCTAGTACAATTATTTTAGGAACCTTTCATCATAAACAATGTGTGTGCCAAAATGAAAACGTATCATGGGAAAGCATTTCTCATGGAAGCCTGCGTCTCCTCCCAAACGTTTATGTAATGATGTGCAAAACACACAGGGTCAGACCCTGGGTTTAAACACGGTGCAAAGCCCTTGCAAAGAGAGATGGGCAGCAGTGGATGTCGTAACAGCGGAAAGAGACTGCACCTATGCATCCACAATGGGCCTTGTCGATAGCTCCAAAATGGGCAGTGTTGGCACAGAAGAGTGCATGGAAGGGTAAATTTTTCCCCTCAGCTGCCTTCATCAGCTTGTTTCCTATGGAGTCCTGGCTGCAAACAACAGTAAAGTTGTCTTCCACTCTGCTGGAAAACTGATGAAGGGAGGTACAATTAACTCCCTGTGACGGCGTTTATAAATCTGGCCCCAGGCCTGCAAATCAACCTGTTCTACCTCTTTAGGCATTTCATTAGGCCTCTACTTCGCAGCAGGTCTCCTCTAACACTGCTTTGGTGAGCGTGGGTCACCATTCTGACCTTTTCCCATAGCGGGGCTGAGGGGCGTCATTTTTTCCTATTGCAAAAGAGCTGAAGCACAAACCCACTTGTTCAGAGCTCCCCTCTCGTCTTGCAAAACCAGCGTCCTAAACAGAATACTTGACAGTGCTCTGAAGCGTTACTGCAGTGAGCTGTGATAACTGACTGACTCGTTGGTACAGCCGCTCAGAAGACCGTGGGAGAGGAAATCGTGACTGGCACAGAAATGTCTAATTTTTTCACCTTTTTTTGTCACAATTGGGTTTTGACCAAATATTTGCTGTCAGCCCTAAGCGCCAGCAGTTCTGCCTTGTCACTGCTGGTCAACTGAGGGTTGTCTAACTTAGTGGTCGGAGCAGGCGTCAGGCCTAGTGGTTAGAGCAGCCATCAGGACCCAAGAACTAGAGTCAGAGACGGTAGTCAGGAGCCAGGGGCAAACTGAATGTCAGCAACTGGGGCAAGCAGGGGAGCAAACAAAGAGGAGTTCAAGGCACAGGAGGAACAGAGGCCAGGCTGGGTACAAGGGAGGAACAGGAGAAGCGAGATAACAGGAGCAGACACACTGGTTGGCCTGAGCCGGTTGCTGCTGCTGCCTTAAGAGCCAGCCTCTGGCTGCTGCAGCCGGTCCGGTGACAAAGCCAATCAGGCAGCCAGCTACAGGGTAGTGGACTGATGAGGCTGGCTAGAAACTAGCTCCATACCAGGCCCTCATTGCTGCCAGTCACTCGAGGCTATTCTGGACCTGGCAACACTCACCTGTGTGCCCGGACGGCTGATGTGGTCAACAGTGAAGGTCTCAAGCATCCCAGGGGTGATGCTGGGTAAGTGGGAATCCCCTTCTGCTGTAATGCTTTTACATATAAAGAAATTATAAATCAGTGGTTCCTGTACACACAAATGTTGGCATGGCTTGGAAGTTTCCAGGAGTAAACCTGAGCCAAACTATTCAAGGAGTCTCACCCAAAAGAACCAGTCACAAAACTTGGGATAAATAATCTTATCTGAAGGTTAACACACTTTACTTCATTTTGAGAAATGTAATACAGCAGATTAATTAAAATGCCACAACCACTTTAGGTCAGTAGGGGGTGCTTCAATAAATCAGTTAATAAATGCACTTTACAATCATAAGTGAAACTTCACCAGCTTACAAGGATAGTGGCATCCATTACACACCTCTTAATTTCGGAGGTCTACATGCATGCTTGGGTGCATGTGAAGACCCTGAAGCCAGGGACAGCACACGGCTGGTGTGGTAAAGTAGTTCAATCAAGTCAACAAGGGCCAAGCAATTCTACCCGGGGATCATTCCAAACTGCACAACCACTCTGAAAATGGGAGTTGTTGTAACTGGAAGCCAGTAACCCTGGAGGCCAGTTAGCCAATGCAGCAAGGTGGCGTGGCCTCCCTCTGAGACTGACAGAGAGGGACAGCCACTCAGTGCTCTGGGGGGGCGGGGTGGGGGGAGTCTATGCTTGCCATAAAGGAAGCAGAGGGGTGGAGCCAGACCAGGAACCAGAAATATAAAAGGTGGGCCCTGCAGCCCAGCTCAGATGAGGAGCAGCTGCTGATGGGGAAGGAGGTCTCCTTCTGGCTACTGGAGAGAGGAGCTGGTGAGGACCACAGCTGCTTCAAGGGCTCACTTGAGCCTTTAGACAGCTTTGATGGCAAGGACTTGCTTGGTCTGTGTCACAGGTTAAGCCTGCCGAAGTGCCCCTGGAGTGAAAGTCCAAGGGGCAGACGTGAGGAGGGTATCTCCGCGACCTTACAATGTTAAAAAATAGACCCTTGAGTAAGGGCAGTGTAGTCTAGTGGCCACAGAATAGCCCTTTGGGGTCAAGGCCAGTATAGGGCACAAAGCCCAGGTAGGGGGGCTCAGGGCCTCCCTCTCCACTGGGCCCCAGCCTAGGGCCCAATCAGTGCAGAGGCTATGACACACAGCCAGTGGGGATCCACACGGCAACACACTGGCCTGCAACCACACCACCCCCTGTTGCACCCTCTAGCCCATGGGCTACTTCCTACCTGAGCAGTGAGTTGTCTTCTAGCATGGTCCTGATCCACGCTGCCTCTCTTCTAATTCAGGCCACTGGCGGCTTCCCTGGAGGTTACCAAAGTTCGCCAGCTGTCGTCAATGCCTGCAGGTCCGTCTTGAGGCAACCATCCCAGTGCGGCTGCTCCGGGTGGCCTCTGCCAGGATCTTGCTCTCCCAAAACCTGGGGCTGGTTCCACTCCTGGTTTGGACTTTCCAGTGTAGATCCTCCCTCCTTGCCGGCTAGTCTAGACTAAACCTAGCTGCTCCCTTTTATGCTGGGGCAGCCCTCCGAGCGTGAGCAGGAGGGCTTAAGGGGCGGGACTTCTGCCACCCCTAGAGATTTAGTGCAGGGTGGGCTCACCCCATCAGTCTGCTGTTGGTGACATAGTCGTGGAGGCAAATGATGACCCATGGCCACAAGATGCAGGAACAAGGGTGGTGAAAGTAGCCCACTGGTTGCACGTAGCTGGCCCTGAGTTGTGGTTAGAGCCTGGCTGATGCACTGGCTGAAGGCTGTGCCACTGACAGGGCTCGGGGCTGGGACCCAGTGGAGGCAGGAGGGCTGGGTCTTCCTGCCCCCTTAGCACCCCACCCATTGGGTGGTCACCTCGCCCTGGCCTGTGAAGTCTCACGAGGCTGCTTGTCACCTCTCCCTGCCTGAGGGCCTGGGACTAGAAAACTGCTTATGTGTCTCTTCCTGCTAGACTGTGGAGAGTTAATCCCCTGCCTAAAAACCTGTCCATACAGACGTGGCAGCAAGGGGGTTTGGCCTCCCTATGGGCACATCTACACAGCACTTTTATTTCGAAATAACACTCGTTATTTCAAAATAAAAGAAATTAGGTCTACATGACGTTTTCTTATTTTGAAGGGACGGACCTCGTCCTTTCGAAATAAGAATCATCATTTCGAAAAAGTAAAACCTGCCCCCCCCCTCGAAACGGCTGTTATTTCGGAAGGGATATTTCAAAATAAAGCTGTTCTTTCGAAACAACACTGTGTAGACCTGTTGTTTCGAAAGAGCTGTTTCGAAAGAACAGGTCCAAACAGCTTTATTTCAAAATATCCCTTCCGAAATAACAGCTATTGGGATTGCAGGCTTTCCCTTAATTTGAATTAACATTTTGTTAATTCGAGTTAACTTATTTCGAAATAAGGATTTTATTTCGAAATAACTCATTTCGAAATCCTTATTTCGAAATAACCATGTGTGTGTAGACATAGCCTATGAGACTGACAGGGAGAGACTGGCTACCTCCTCTACAGCCTGTAAAACCATTCCTTTACTTCTCAGCCTCAAAGAAATCCCTTCAGGTGTCCTCGCCACCCTCCTGCCCCTGCAAGACTTCCTCAAACAACAAGGTGATGGATACAGGCACTGCCATCAGTGCAGGCCAGCCTCAGTCAGTTCTGGACACAGCAACAGCCTTTGCCCTGGCTCTCAAGGGGGGTTACGTCTACACTGGAGGCTTAAGTTGACTTAAGCAGGCTTAGTTGACTCAAGCAACTCCCTGGCCACATTTGGAGTTCATTAAGTTGAATAAAACACTTGCTTAAGTCGACTTAATAACTCCTGCCCTTAAAGTGTACTTTAAGGAGTATGTTGATTTTTTTCAGTCGACTTAATGCAATGTGCCCATTAAAGTTGACTTAATAAAGTCGACCTAGTGCAATAGGGCCTTTTAAGTCAACTTCATAAAGTTGACTTACTCCAGAGATCCCATTTAAAGTAGACTTAAACAAATAGGGTCTCACTAGGTTGACTTATTAAAGCTGACTTTAAGTAGACCTTATTAAGTCAACTTAAATGAGCACTGTAGTATAGACATAGCCAAGGAGCCCACAGCTAGGTTCCCAGTTGGATGCAGCCCTGACCAAACTCCCAGCTGCTCAGCAATGACTCTTTTTTTTTAAGCACCCACAAAATGAGGTCCACGGCATGCTGCCTCCAAAGTGAGGTTCCTCACACCTCTAGAAATAGAAGTCTGTCGCCCCACCAAACAGGGGAGTTGCTGCCCCCCAAAAGCCATGCCCCCTGCCTCACCCCAGGGTCCGATCCAGCTCCAGCCACTGCTGGCAAGTGGCAGGCAGCCCAGGAGGGCCCAATCCAGCCCCAGTTGTTGCTGGAGCTGGATCTGGGGCAGGGCCAGCCCAGAGCAATGCAGGGCACGAGCCCCGAGGGCTCAGCGGCAGCAACATCCATGCCCCCAAGGCTTTATGGGAGTTGTACTCTGGACTGTGCCACTCAGGCTCTTCCCATCTGTCACACCTCTAATAGATTCAAAAGGGGTGGCCGTGTTAGCCTGGTTCAGCAAAACAACCAAGGCGTCTGGCAGCACTTAAAGACTAACTAATTTTTTTATCACATGAGTTTTCATGAAAGGCTCCTCCAAAAGCTCAGGTGATAAATAAATTTATTAATCTTTTAAGTGCCAGCAGACTGCTAATAGGGTGTGCTGACAACATGACTTTATTTATGCCTTTAATTTGGCTATTTCTTTTGTCTTTACTTTTCTGCCTTGCAATTCTGGCCATGCACAAATAATGTGTAACATCAGGTAACAATGTGCTTTGGCATTTACATGGTGGGTCCCCTGTTGCATGTGGGCCTGAGCCCCATTGACTTCTGCCTTTGTGCAGTACATTGCAAAATCAGGGTCTTAGTTTGGGCAATATGAATTTTTATTGTTATTGTGGCCATATGAAGGACAAACTAATGCGACTCTTCTGCCAGGCTGAGATGGCAACAGCAAATGGCTGGATTCTAGATCTAGTGGTTTCTAACAATGTTATAACACCAACTGGCTCGAGGCCCCACCAAGTAACACACTATTCCCTGGGTGCCCTAGAATCATAGAAACTGGAAGGTACCATGAGACGTCATCAAGTCCAGTCCCCTGAACTCATGGCAGGACCAAGTACCTTCCTGACCCATCCCTGACAGGTACTTGTCTAACCTGCTCTTAAAAATTTTCCAGTGATGGAGATCCTCCCCATTCACAAGCATGAGTATGAGTCTAGTACATAAATCTTTTAATAATAATACAAAAGGAAATATCAAAACCAGCACTGATTTGGGAGAAACAGTGCAGCACAGGATTCACAAAACCAATAAGTAGAACCCAGCCCACTCCAGTGTACCTAAAGCATGTTCTCCAATTCTCCTTCACTTACCCTGTATTGACCAATGTAGCTTTAGCAGCCACATCTTGGAGGGTGGGAAGGGCTCACCCAGTCCCCTCCAATTGTCTTTTGCCACATCTGAGTCTCGCTGAGTCCCATCTGCTAGTTTTCCTCATCAGTAGATGCCGACCACTCATGGCTCTTGCCGCCCGCTCGCACTGTCATCCCAGGATCTGCTTGCTGGTTGCTCCAGCTGGCTGCTCACTGGCTGCTCCCACTAGCCACCCACTCACTGGCTGCTCCAATGGGCCACTTTGCCAGCTGCCTGCCCACTCTCTCACACTGCTGCTCCCACTGGCCAGGCACCAAACCCTTCTGGTCCTCAGTCCCATCTC
This sequence comes from Podocnemis expansa, assembly GCA_007922195.1. NCBI lineage: Eukaryota > Metazoa > Chordata > Testudines > Podocnemididae > Podocnemis > Podocnemis expansa. The sequence goes on from ML682033.1 coordinate 1,577,118, forward strand.
CTGATTCCTTAATAGATTTCAGCTCTCTACTGATTTCAACTCTGGCTTTCAGCTTTTAGGCCACAAGAGGCACGTCCCTGCTCAAAATAACAAAAGATTCAACAAGAAGTCATTGTTTATCTTTTGACAATGGGAGCAGGATTTAGGCATCGCCTGAGGCATAGCTCTTTACCAGAGCCTAGGCCCAAGCTTCTCTCTCTTGCTTCACAATACTGAAAACAGGGTCTGCCACTCTTCTGAGTTCCTTTTTGGTAACTGATTTTTCCACCAGAACAGGCTAAACACAGTTCACACTACCAATGGACATATGCGATTAACAGATGACATTTCATTGTTCCTTCATGTAAAACAAAAGGGATTTGTAACCCAAACCAACCACTTCCCATCATGCTCATCACCTGCGCGAGTTTATCCATTTACAGTGAAATTATACTAAGTACTTGTAGTTATGCAAATACAAAGCCCATGCAAACAAGGTGCCCCCCCTTCCAAATGATTGAACAGGGGACATGCCTGGTCGTTAAGACCTTGTTTACATTAGACAGGGCAGATAGTCCAGGTCAGTGGTTCTCAACTAGGTGGAGGCACACCCCTGGGGCATGCTGAGGTCTTCCTGGGTGTACAACAGCTCATCTAGACATTAGCTCCATTTTATGACAGCCTACATAAAAAGCGGTACTGACGTCAGTTCAAACTAAAATCTCTTACAGACAACAACTTGTTTATACTGCTCTATATACTATACATGGTGCTTAAGACAAACCAGACTCCTGCAGGAGGTATAATAGTCTGTAGAGATTGAGAGCCACTCGTTCAGGTGACTGTAAACTCTATTAACATGAACTCAGCATTTCAGTCCAACTCTTCCCTTAGGGATTGCAGCCCTGCAATGCAAGGGTATTTGGGGGCACCCCCCAACATGCAGGTTAACTGAATCAGCATGGATGCTGCGAAATAAGAGCTCGTTCCAGCCACAGCTGAAATGCAGCCACTACAAAGTGAAACACAGCAGCTTTTGAACGAACATCAGAACGACAACATTACACGACTGTTCAGACCAGGAAGTGAAAAAGAACATGGTGTCCATTTAGAGCTGTAGGGGGGAACATGGGAAGACAGAACATTACCTACATCAGCTTCAGTCAGTGGGACTTTTAGTACTGATTCCACTGGAAGCAGGCTCTTTCATTTGCTCTGAGTTGTAATTTGGCCAGCACAAGGTTATTAGCAAGCCTGCTCTGATACGCCCTGGAATCTCTAATAGTCACAAATGGTCAAGCACTTTGGTTTTACAGCTCATCTGAAAAGCAGCCCTTCAGTGGCTCAAGCCTAGAACAAAGCTGAGACACTGAAACCTCATCTACACTTGCCGCCCTTTTTGGTGACACTGACAGTCCAAGGGAGATGTGCAAGCTACGTAAAATAACTTATGTATCTCCCTTCAACTCTCTAAATCTCACTTACACGCATGGCTCCATTGTGCTAAGTGGAAGGGAAATGCCATCCCTTTGGCTCAGCACTATTCTTCTTATGAGGGTGGAGTTACTGAGTTGAACTCCAGATCGATTGAACAGGTCTTGACTGCTCACTGACTCAAACCAGAGAATTCAAAGTGATGGTGGTAAATTTGCTGCCATCAGTATAGATGGCCTGGTTCATTGCTAACTCAGGGAAGAGTGCCACCTCCTCAGGCCTAAATCCTCAAAGGTATCTCAGTGCCTAGCTCATTCATTTCAGTGGGAATCAGGCAACCTTTGAGGATCTGGGTCATGGGCTCCTGCTAAGTCCTAGTTACTATCTGCAACACCTTGATATTGCTGTGATTATCCAAGCAATTCCCCAGAATGCGTTTAAGTTATAACGTGTGACAGGATCACAATACAGCATGATACAGAGGCAAGGTGGACAGGCAGGGCCAACTCAAGGCAGAGGCGGCCTTAGGAAATTGAGGACGGGGCCCCTTATTGCTTGGGGCCCTAGGTGACCACCTGCTTCACCTACCCCAAAAGCCGCCACTGGCTCAAGGGATTGTGGGTGCCCTGGCCAACTTTTCCTTTTTTGCACCCCTAAGCAGTGACTTTACACCTGCCGGAGCGGGAGGGGCAGGCCCAGGCTGTGGGTCACGTGGTGGCGGGGCCAGGCTGGCACCCCTAAGCTTCGGCACCCTGAGCCGGTGCCACACTGGCTCATCGCTTAAGCCAGCCCCGTGGTCAGGTAATGTTGGAATGAGATCAGAACAAATCTAGTCATCCCAGGCATCCCCCACCCCCACCTAGCTTTCTTCAGATTATGCTGTTTTTAATCTATTTCATTCATACATTTGGTGTTCAACAGATAATAAATCAGCCTGCTTGGCAGTGGGCAATATTTTAGAGCTATGTGATAAACTGAACATCTCGCATGTCTCTGAGAGCCACACCTGGGCTTTGCTCACCAATCCATCTATGCTAAGACTCGGTCTAAAATTCCAGATCGCTGAGCAGCACAAGGACCTGAAATAATGTTTTCTTTCCCTCAAATATAGACCATATCTCCTGAAACTACACATCTCCGAGGCTCAGGATGGTAATACTCAGGCCTGGACCAGAGAAAGATTTGAGGTATGATGTCTTGTGACCCAGAATGCCTAGGAAAGAGAGCTTTATGGCCAATAAAAAATTCCCACCTCTCAAATAGGATGCTCAGCATTGGCTGCTATCCTTGGAAAGTCCTGAGGTAGCTGAGTTTACTATCGTGACATTTTTATATACCGAAAAATTATTTGGGAAAATTTTTCGAAAATTTGAAAATCTGTCTGTTTTAATTTATCTCTGTTAGAGCTCTGGATGGTTGGTATTTAAGGTCCAGATTTACAAAGCTATGTTAGGCATTGCTGTATGGCAATGCCTAATTGATTTAGGAGCCTCTCTCTCATTTCCAAGCGGTATTTGGGCATGTAGGTGTTTAAATCTATTGATAGTCAATGATATTTGAATTTCTAAGTGCCCAAATCCCATTTGACTGTGAGAATTAGGCTTCTAAATCAGTTAGGCCAGTGGCCTGCAACCTGTGGCTCCAGAGCCACATGCAGCTCTTTGGCTGCCCCTAGCGGCTTCAGGTTCTGCCTTCCACCACCACTGGGGGACGCGGCAGGTGGTCTGCTCCTAGGTCCAGACCTCTCGGGCCACCAGTGGACCCTGGCCAGGCTGCAGTCTCCCTAGCACCACTGAGGAACCCTGCTTACGGCCCAGTCCCTCCTCCCCTCCAGGGGAACCCGTGGCAGATGCCCTGACCAAGCATCCAGCTCCCCACCACCAGGAGGCTACACCCATTGTGAATCTTTTTGAAGGAATTTCAAAAAATGGTTCTTCTAATCTTTTGGGTTGCTGACCCCAGAGTTAGGCACAGCAACATCTAAATACTTTAAAAAAATCTGGATTTAAAAGTATTTACAGGTGGAAGAATATAGATTCATGTGTTTTGAAGACCACAAGGTACCACTATAATAAGCTAGTTTGATTTTTGTCTGTAAGATATGTCATAGAACCTCGCCTAGTAATTTTTACATCAAGACCGTAGCTTCTACTGAAACCAGAACATCTATATTAGGAAGACAACCAGTCACAACTTTAAGGTTTCAGCTGGAGGAGAATCTACCATATCCCAAAGTAAATTGCTCCATTGATTAATACCATCACTGTTAACAGTTTGTACTATCTGTCTTATTTCAGCTTCCATCCATTAGATCTTATTATGCCTTTTTCTGGTAGATTATAGAACGCTAAAACAGTGTTCCTCACAAGCACTTGTAGTGTTTGAGTCACTTCTTAACCTTCTCTTGAAAAACAGATTTTCCGGATCTTGAGTCATTCTGAGTCTTTTCCAATTTTCCAATTATCTTTTAGAAGTGTGTTCATCAGAGCTGGACACAGTTTTACAATAATGGTCTTGCTAATACCATATTCCGAGCTAATGTAACTTCTACTTGATATTCTCCTGCTTGTGTACCCAAGAATTGCATTCACTCTCTTCATTATAGCAACATATTGGGCGCTCATGTTCAGTTGGTTATCTTGTTCTTTTCAGTGTCACCACACACCAGGATATTGTCTCCTGTCTTATAAGCGTGACAGAGAGTCTTTGTTGCTGAATATGTGACCATGCATTCAGCTGTATTAAAACTGCTTGTTGGTCAAATAAACACATTTAACCAAGAGATCAACATCTGTCTGTGTAACTGATCTGTCCCTATTATTATTTAACACTCCACCAATTTTTGCATCATCTGTAAATATTACCTGCAGTGAGTATTTATATGTTCTTCCAAATAATTGAAAAAGATATTGTCTAGCATACAACCAAGAACAGATCCCTAGAGGATCCGACTAGAAATAGCTTCTGAAGGTAACAATTGCCCCTTTTATAAATACTTCTTGCAATCTATTAGTGAACCAGTTTTTAATCTATTTAACATGAGTTACATTGATTTCTGTACAGTACTAACCTTTTTTATGAGGCCGTTGTGCCAGGCTAAGTCAAACACCTTAGACAAGTCTGTTATATCCACAATATTACCTTTAGCAATCAAAACCTGTCATCCCATCAAAAAACCAATACCAAGTGTGTTTGACAAGATGTATTTTCCATAAAACCATTTGGACTGGAATTAATTAGGCTCTCAACCTCTAATTGTTTACTGATTATTTTCCCATCAGCCTTATCATGGTTTTATTTTGGGATCTATGTCAGGCTAATGGGCGTTTAGTGATCGATAACATCCCATTTACCCTTTAATATGACAGCCCCAATAATATTTTTAAAACATTCTTAAAATCCTCTTTCTGTTATAGACCTATATACAGAATATGCAGAAAGCATGATCGTATGGTACAAAGCATTTTCGTGGTAGACATTTGGGATGATCAGAGTGATACAGCAGCCATCCCAAACTCATACACATAACTTTTATGCTACAGCGTAGATTGGTTTACCTGTGTCGGTTTACCCACACATTTGCTTAACACATGCTAGCGTCATGTTCCCCAAAGCTACCAACTTAACACAAGGAACTCGTTAACATGTGGTATGTAAAACTGCAGTATAGCGCTAAATATATGCTTGCTTATTGACCTAAAAATTGGAAGTTGGCCTAAGCATGGAAACACGTGCTGTAAGAATTATTAGTGCTCCTTTTTCTTTTCATCTCCATTTTGGTAAGACGTATCGCACTTAATCACGTTGTCACGAAACATATATAGTTTTGATTAGCTGTAATTGAGTGCAATAAATATTTTATTACAAACTTTAGTTCATTAACTGCAATAGATATTTTAGTACAGTATAGGCTTTAGTTCATTATGTGAAATTGATACAGTATTTTAGTATAGGCTTTAGTTCATAAGGGCAGGAGTCAAGCGTCAGTGTTTGTACACCGTTGAAGAAAAATTAGCATCTATAGATCAGGTACATAATGGTGAAACCCAAGCCAAAATTTCTAGAGCTCTTGGGATTGCCAAATCAACACTATGAGGTTGGATAAAAAGTGAAAAAAGCTGTGCAGTTTTGGACAAAATGTACAGGTTGGCCTGGAACGAAAACATGTGTGTTATTCGGCAAAGCCTGATGCAGACAAAGCATTGCGCACATGGTTTGCCCAAAAGAGAATGCCACAAAGTGGCCCAATTCTCCAAGCCCAAGCAAGTAAATTTAGAATTTTAATGGGTGATGAAACATAACAAACCAGCAAAGGCTTTATAAGCTAGTTTAAAAGTCGCCATGGTATTTCCTAAGTTAGCATTTCTGGAGAAGGCTGATCAGCTGATGAGACTGCTGCCAAAGACTTTCCCGCCAAATTAAAAACTATAATAGAAACTGAAAATTATAGTGAAGAACAAATATACAATTGTGATGAAACAGCTTTATTTGCAAAGCTTTTGCCTGCCAAAACTTTGGCTTTGACATATGAAAACCAAAAAACAGCAGACTTTAAAAAAATAAAAGACAGGATCACCTTTCTATTTTGTACAAACAAGACAGGCAGTCACAAGCTCACATCACTTCTCATTAGTCAGTTCAACAACCCTCGGTACTTTAAACACATTAACAAAGCCAAACTGCTTGTCATATATGCCAGTAGTAGAAATGCTTGGATGCCTAAGAGCATTTTTGAAGAATGGTTCCATAATTCTTTTGTTCCATCTTTCGTAAACATCTCCACAAGAAAAAACTTGAACCTAAAGCACTTGCTACTTGGCAATTGGGAAGCCCATCCTCCTTCCAAATTATTGATATCAAATGATGGACAAATCCATGTGCTATTTCTGCCATTCAACACAACCTCAAAAATCCAACCCTTGGACCAGGGCATTATTCAAAATTTTAAAAGTAATTATCGAAGTGAGTTGGTCTTAGAATGATTTTGTGCGAGTTGTCAAGCATTTCTGAATTCCTAAAGGAATTAAACATAAAAGAAATCATTTATTTGGTGAAAAAAGCTTGGGATGGCATAAAACAAAAATCTATTGAAAATTGCTGGACGAAGGCTCTTGGGCCGGCTTCTTCTGTCAACAGTTCTGCCTCTGAAAACCCAAACCTTAGTGATTCAGAATCAGAATCTGAAGGATTTACAGAAGAAGACATCCTGCTAACAAAAACACAAATGAAAGAAGACAGAGCTAAATTTCTTTTTCAATTAATTAGACTTTAAATCAGACACATCACCTGAATTCATAAATGAGTGGCTAGAACTAGATGAAAATGGCTCAGCTACAGAAGATCTGACAGAAGAAGAAATAATTACAAGTTGTGAGGCTGGGTGGGACCGTGAAAGTGATGAGGAACAGTTACAGGAAGAAGGACTAGATGACGACAACAAGAATTGTGTTGAAAAAGCCAAGATTTCCCTTTCAGAAGCACTAAATGCTGCCAAAACTCTTGCACGATATATGAAGGAGCAAGATGCAGAAAATATCCAAATTTTACACCTATGCAGGATGATTGATTTTGTGAAGAAAAAGAAAGCCAAACTCAGAAAACAGCAGACAATGACATTGTACCTCATACCTCATAAAACCTCCACCCCAGCGAGATGAACCGATGGACTACAAAACGTTGTATAAGCACGCTTTGTAGATAATGAACTCTGTGGACTCTCTGTGAAATCATGTACTGTAACATGTCATCTATGGTAATAAATATTCAAAATGGATTCCACTGAGTTCATTAGTATTTTCCTGCATTGATATGTATTTCTTTTCATCACTGTTTTCACAGTTAAATAAACATTAATTCTTAAATTTGTTTAGATAATTTTATTATGTTTTAGTGATTTTTGTGTATTTTTGCATATTTTGTGTTTTAAAAATCAGCTCATGAATTGACATTTATATTTTTAATTTTGCTAAACAAAATCAATTTACAGTAGCCGGGTATCCCACATTAAGCTACACCAACTTCACTGTTTATGGATTTATTTTGAAGGTACTGTGTTTTAGGACATTTCACCATGGTCCTGTTTATGTGCCATCCATTTTACACACAGTCCTGGCTCCTTGTCTCCCGACATCTGCGCGTAAAATGATCTATGTTGTACATAGTACCACTACATGTGTTCTATGGGTTCATCCTGAAAGGTGATGAGTACTCTGGCCTCCATCTAGCACACACGTAGTGTTAAGCACATGAGTAGTCCCACTAAAATCAACAGGATTATTCATATGCTTAAAGTTAAGTACTTATGTAGGTTCTTTGCTAGAATAAGGTCAAAGTTACTCAGCACCATGTAGACTTAAGTTCTGTATATACTCATGTTCAGTGAAGTAACATTCACATGACAGACCTATTATAAGTCATGGGTAAAGCTCTGAATACATCTTTTATAGGCAAGGTACATAGCACACTACATTTCACATGGATCAGTGTTTTATGTCCCATCATCTGATCTCTTAAAAGGTCAGTTATGCATTTTTTGGAGGAGTGAAAAGCCACTTATGTGCCGAATGCCTTAAATATCAAGGCTTAGAGGAGTATTCTCACTACTGAATGTGCTCAAACCTTTAAATTTTTTCCCTATGTGTGTACTGTATTGCACTGGGGGAATGTCCCACCATGTCCTCCTATGCTCACTTCTGCAATGTTCATCAGAAATAAATCAACATGCATACTGATCTCAAAACCAATAAACAATACTTAAAAATACATCCTAGACATTCAGGGCTTTGGCCTTCCCCCTACATCCTGTCCTGTCTGCTTTGAATGTCAACTTGTTGGGGCAAATATTGTGCATTTTTGTATAACAGCAAACACAGTTTTTAATGCTACATAATAATAAAATGCCAGTGATGCCACATCAAGTGTGGAAGCTTCCCCATTAGAAGCAAGGACTCCTGTGGCACTTTTAAAGACTAATAAATTTATTTATCGCATGAGGTTTTGTGGGAGAAAAATCCAATTTTGACAAATGCTTTGAAGCTTTGATGAAGTGGGATTTTTCTCTCACAAAAGCTCATACGATAAATTTGTCAGTCTTTAAGTGCCATCAGGCTCCTTGTTTGTTTTGCTGAACTAGAACAACATGGCTACCCCTCTGGAACTTGTCTGTCAAGAGTGGTCAATGCCAGATGCTTCAGAGGGAACAAATGTAAAGGACAATTAATGAATGATCCATGCCCTATTATTTACTCTCAGTTTTTGTCAGTCTGAAGTTTAGGAAAATGTAACACATGGGATGCATTCCTGACCATCTTGTCTAATAGCCACTGATGGATTTTTCCTCCCTGAAATTATCTCACTCTTTTTAAAATCCAGTTATATTGTTAGCCTTCACACTATCCTCTGGCAATGAGTTTCACAGGTTTACTGTGCGTTATTTGAAGAAATACTTTCTTATGTTTGTGTAAGACCTGCTGACCATTAATTTCAGTGGGTGACCCCTGGTTCATGTGTAATGCAAATAGGGTAACTAACACTTCTCTATTCACTTTCTCCACATCATTTGTGATTTACAGAGCCCTATCCTATCGCTGCTTAGTCCACCTCTTTTCTAAGTTGAACAGTCCCAGTATATTTTTTATCTTGTCTCATATGGAAACTGTACCTTACCTCTAAAAATGTCTGTTGCCCTTCACTGTACTTTTTCGAGTTCTACTATATCTTTTTTGAGATGGAGCAACCAGGATTGCATATAGTGTTCAAGGTATGGGCGTACCATAGATTTATATTTTTTCTTTTAATATTTATCTCTTTCCTAATGGATCCTAGCAATCTATTAATGTTTTTGAGTGCCTCTGAACATTGAGCAGATGTTTTCAGAGATCTGCAATGACTCCAAGAGTTTTTTCTTGAGTAATAACAGCTACTTTTGACCCCCCATCATTTTGTATGTAGAGTTGGGTTTATTTTTTCTAATAGGCACTACCTTGCACTTATCAACACTGAATTTCATCTGTCATTTTGTCACCCAGTTTAGTGAGATCCCTTTGATACTCAACTCTGTCAGCTTTGGGTTTAACAAGCTTGAGTAACTTTGTATCATTTAAAACTGTTGCCACCTCACTGTTTATCCCCTTTTCTTGGTCATTTATGAATATGTTGGACAGGAGAGCTTCCAGTAAAGATCTCTTGGTGACTCTACTGTTTACCTGTCTCCGTTGTGAAAAATGACCATTTATTCCTACCATTTGTTTCCTGTCTTTTAACCAGTTGCTGATTCAGGAAAAGACCTTCCTGCTTATCCCATGACACCTTACTTTGCCTAAGAGCTTTTGGTGGCAAAACTTGTCAAAGGCTTTCTGGAAGTCCAGATCTCTATGGCTATGTCTACACTAGCAAATTAGTCTGGACTAAGCAAGCTTAGTCCAGACTAATTTGAACCTTGGAGTCGTGTGGCACTTTAAGACTAACAGATTTATTTTTCGCATGAGGTTACGTGCGAGAAAATCCCACTTTGTCACCCATCTTTGAAGCATCTGATGAAGTGGGATTTTCTCCCACGAAAGCTCATGCGAAAAATAAATCTGTTAGTCTTAAAGTACCACACGACTCTTTGGTTTTTTTGCTGGACTAGACTAACACGGCTATCCTTTTGGAAATTAATTTGAACCTTGCCTACACTAGTTTTTGGCTAGTTCAGACTAAAAAAAATTTTAGTTTGAACCAACCAAAGGTTAGTTCAAACTAGTTAGTTCAGGGGGTTAGTCCAAACTAACTGCTTAGTTCAAACTTATTTCAAAGGTTAGTTCAAACAAGCAGTTAGTTTGAATTAAGCGTGTTTTTTTAGTTCGAAGTAAAGGGATGGGAGGGGCAGGGCCGTGGTGGCTCCAGCTCCCAGTGCCCAGCTGGGATGGGGTGGGTGGGTGCGGTGGCTCCTGCTGCCCAGCAGGGATGGGGGGGCACAGGCATGGTGACACAGGCCAGATTCGGCAGCATAGGCCAGATTTTGCCTGCAGAAGCGCCACTGCTCATCATGCAGAGGCCAGTGAGGCCACAAAGCTTTTTCTGCTGAAAAGTGGTCCCCAGCCTTGTAAAGGTTGGGAACCACTGGTCTAGAGCTTAAATCATATCCAGCAAGCTCTTCATAGAGAGTTTTCTTTAGCTCAAGTGCGAGGAGTCTTTGCTTTTGGAGTAGGAGCAACAGCAGTCTTTCTTAGCATTTTAATGACAGCTTTCATCTTCAAAGCATTTGACAGTCATTATCTAGTCCTTGCAACAATCCCGATAGCTAAATTGTTCCCATTTTACAGATGAAGAAACTGCAGCAGTGTTCCAAAGCTTCTGCTAAGTCTAATCTGTCAGTTCATTCTTGGCCTGTACTCAATGGACAAAAAGGAGATAAAATGCTCCCCTGCACAGCCTCCCTAAATATTAACTTGGATGGATCTGGGACATTAGAGGCACCTGCTGCTGCTGCTACTTCACCCATACTGTCAAGAAAGTGGGTTGGAAGTGGCCAGAGACGGGTGGGAATTGGGTGGCTCCTTGATCTGTGCTTTCCCCATTACCCGGGCTAGCAAACCTCAGCTCTTGTGAGAAGGGAAGTATGCTACACTCACTAAAGGGCTGTAGCAAATTACTCCTAACCAGGAGCAAGAGGAAGCAGAGAAGAAATTGTGTCCCTGAGTCAAAATGCTTTCCTGGGTCTGCTTATGGTAAGCTTCAGCTATGCACCATCTCGTGCTCACAACAATGGACAATGGCTCAGTCTAGCCTAGAAACTCAGCCAGCCAGCAGTAAACACAGAAGCAGCTGTAGTCTGTACAACCACACCATAGAAAGTAAAGGGAGGAATGAGACCCAGACGTAGTTATTTCTGATTGAGCACCCTCCAGGGATCAAGGACTGTGCTGGTGTGGCCCCATCTCTTTATCTTTTTCCTTTCTGCTTATCTAACTCTCCTCTAATAAACAATTGTACCTTCTGCCCCACCCCTGCAGAATATTGAACTAAAGTGACATTTGCAAGTGATCCCACTGTTCACTTGACTTTACTATTATATCCCTTCCCTCCCTCCCCCTTCATCACTTTTTGTCCATTTAGACTGCAAGCTCCTCTGGGCAGGGGCTGTCTCTCATTTGTGCTTGTACAGTGCCTAGCACAATGGGACTTCTCTCAGTTAGTCCCTAAACTTTACCATAATACAGATAATAAATGATAACAGGCCAATGAAAAAAGAGGAAGATTGTTTTCTTATCACTTAATCAACAAACATTTCAGCAGCCACGTGCTTTATAAATTTAAGAGATTTCAGAGATCCCTCATGATGGAAAATTTGATGCATTTGGCTGGGAGGGAGCCGCAACCTTAGCTTTATAAAGTAGCAGTGCCAGGTTATTCTTGTTTTCCCACGGGTGCATTAGGACAGCATGGTTCTGCTGAGTCACACGCAATTTGGAACTGCAGCAGGAACAAATGGAATACAAGAGAGGGTGGCAAATATGATATAGTTTATATTGTTTATCCAGCTCATTCACATATTGGCTCAGCTGTTTGAACCTCACCATTTGACCGGAAGATTTTCTATTGTCATACAATGCTAATCTCAATTGCCATGGTAATGTATGTTATGTCTGGGAAAATAGGATGTCCATCCTAGATTGGTAGATCCAGAGCAAGGCAAATGGTAGATAAAGGAAAGAGAAAAGCATATAGACACTGACCATATTTGGAGAAGCATGGGTATGGATACCTGGTCCATAGCCATCTCTCATACACAGATCTCCCAAGACAACAGGATGCTATACTGTGACTGCTCTGTTACTTTTAAGGAATACACACTCTCCAGATAGCTATTACTTTTTTTTGCAAAGGAACACTGGAACACGTAGCTAGGGAATGCAGAGCTGTGAGCCACTGACCCACCTCTCTACCTCAGCAAGCATGAACTTCACTAAAGAGTGGACTGTGCTTCAGGTCCCTGCCAACCAAGTCTATCCCCCTCACCAGCAAAACTTCTTAAGACTTCCCCAGCCTAAACCTTCCCTAGCAGAAAACAATCAGTGACTTACAGCTCCTGAGTTTCTCAGAAACATTTCTCCACCATGCACAGCCCCTACCACTGTGTATCTATGAAAGACACTAAATTCACTGTTCTGCTAAGGCTTATTAATGTAACTGGGGTAAATATATGCTCCCCTTCAAACAGAGCACTGAGTTGTTTCATAGTAAAAATAAAATGAGTCGATTAACAAAAGCTTGGACTCAGAGACACCAAGTAAAAGAGGTAAGGCAGAGATGGTTACAAGCAAATAAAAGTGAAAATATGCTTCTAAAAACATGAAATTTAATCTAGCAAGACAAAGCCTTTGTTCAAGATGGTTTCTCCCACCCCCAGTATTTTTCCAGCTTTTTACTGTTCAGCCCGGCCAGGACATATCACAGAGCTCAAATCACTTGGTTTCTTTGTCTCCTGAAGCTAAAGGATAAAGATGGACTCTCTCTCTCTCTGTTCCTTATAGTCCCAAGGAGGAGCCTCTGTTTTCTAAGAAAGAAAGACATCCTGGGGATTGAGAGTCCTGAGTCTCTCTGGGGTGCAGTAGCCATGATAATGCTCTGTATCGCAAATTCAGGCTCAGGATAACCCCCTCTACATAGATTAATAGCTTTTTTATGGATAATACATAGATTGAAGTAATCCCATTTTTTTTAAATCTAAGAGAATCTTATCTATCACTTTCACCTAGGCTAGATTGTCTGGTCTTAACATGTTCTAATGACATCATAAACGGAATTCACAACTTCACTTGCAGTTTTCAATGATCTCAATAACCAGCATGCTGTTAATTTTGATGATACTTCACAAAGCACATTTAGTATGACTATCATTGCAGTCACAGATAGGGTGTGAATATAGGGGTGCCTAGAGTTACACCTCCCCCTTTACAAAACTTCAGGATGACTAGTCACTGGCTGATCTGCATGCAATAGTTCAAAAACCTCCTTCCTGGATAAGATATTGGCCAAAATATTTTCCCCTTAATATGTACAATCTCCATGTCATATTCTTGGAATATGATAGTTCATCAAAGAAGTATAGAATTAGTGCCCTTTGTGGGTTTTTTGTTTGTTTGTTTGTTTGGGTTTTTTTTTTTGTTTGTTTGTTTGTTTTTGGTAACCTGGCTAAAGGACAATGATCAGTTAGGACTTGAATTGGTTATTTAAAGGACAGGTCCTCAGTTGCTTGACTGCCCATATTAAGGCATAGCACTCTTTCTTTATGACAGAGGAATTCCATTCAGTGGGTGTCAGTTTCTTGCTGAAGAAAGCAATGAGATACTTTTTGCTTTCCTCTGCTTCCCTTAACACTGCTCTTAGAACAGTGTCTGCTGTATCAGTAAAGTTTGAACTGGCTGTCAAAAGCTGGACTTACCAGAACAGGCTTTTCAGACAAGATTTTCTATATCTTATCAAAATCCCCAGGCTTTTGACCATGCAACTTTGTTTGGATTCATTTTTCTACAGAAAGGTGTGATTGCAAATACAATGTCACTGAAACCATATTCAGATGGGCAGTAGTGATTAGCCAGGTTTATGAAAGACTGCACTGGTTTTTTTGTCTGGGTCACAGGCCAGTTTACAATGCCTTGCACCTTTAAAGAAACAGGAGAGATTTGAAAGGTCTTACCCAAATAAGGAAACATTGCTGTTCCTGTTTTACACTTAGCCTTACAGACAGGCCTGCCTCTCTGAGCTTTGACAATAGAACCCCCGAGTGTTTCTTGTGACCAGAGCAAGAGGTGCTAAACGAAACTCTCCTATACCCTAGCCATATGATCTTGCAAAATTTCATAAGCCACCCACTTGAGAAGTCAACAAAAAGTGGCTCCTCTGTTAATTAACCAAAATGGTAATATTTTAAATTCACACAGTCCCATATTAGTAATAAAAGCAGATTTTTTCTTCACATATTCATCTAAAAGGATTTGCCAATAACCTTTCACAAGATCAAATATGCTAAAGTGCCTAGCTTTGCTCAACATATCAAGCAGATAATCAATTCTGGGCATAGGATGAACAGTGACAGCATTTTGTTTTCTATAATCAACAAATAAATTACAGGTTTTTTATAGGTACTAGCACAGTGGGTGAAGCCCAAGAGCTACCAGATTTTTTTTTTAAATTACCTCAAGTCCAGCATGCTCTATTTCTGTATTGCTTTGCTCTTGTACTGGGCCAGTGGCATAATAAGCCCCACTGGAGGTGGGTTGAGGACCCTAGGTGAGACCTTTCATCCCAAGTTTCATCCTTATGGGTGATCCCATGAGACTTCCTTGGCTTGCTGGAGAAACCTGTCTGTGTCTCTTCCATACGGCCAGACTCTTTGCCCTTTCAGTCTGTGTTAATTCATTGGATACCTCAATGTTTTCGAGTGATAAGTTATCTTGGCATTCAGACATCAAATCATTGCAGTGGGATGCCTCACTTTCCCATTCGGCACATCAAATCACATTTACTATTGCTTTCTGTCCTGGATTTGTGCTCTGGAGCAGATCCTGGGAGGATCTTTTCAAGGTGCTAGGCCTCCTTAAGATCTCATTCTTTCTTCAGCACACGTTCACACCATGAGCTCCCTTCAGCAAGTTCACCTGAGTGAGACTTGTACACCAAAAAGGAGTGATGTATGTCCTCTCCCACCCCACCGGCTTCAGCATCTGCAGTGACATTCACAAAGCATTGGCCAAACAGTCAGGTTTATTAGTCAACTGCATCACAGCAAAGAAAGACCTTGGTTAACATAGAGAAAAGAAAGTTACAACATGGAAAATTCTGTTTAGCTCAGAGTGCCAGCCAAATGGTATGCCCTCCATTCTGACTCTCACTCTGTCCCCCTCTGTCCTCATTTTCCAAGTTCCCAGATCAATCTCACCTGACCATTCCTCAGTCCCTTGTCCAGCTGTTCGAGCATGGCTGGTTTCTTGCAAGATGGTGGATTATCCATGATTATTAGTTGCTAGATACCAGTGTCCGTGCGATTGGATGCCATTGTCTTCCAGAACTCTCCATTGACTTGGGTTCCCAAGCCTGAGAAGGCAAGGCGCCATTCACACCCAAGAGTAAACCTCCTTTCCTCACCACCTTCTCAACCGTTCAGCATATAGGAGAAACTGAGACATGCACAGTATTCATACAAAATATTTACAGAAAATTCCCATTCTATCACTGCTTGCTACCATAATAAACTAGTGTTACTGTCAGGTATTTTACATATGCACATTCAGTCACCTTTTCCACCACTCCAAATGGTCCCTCCCATGAATTTTGTGTAGGGGTAAGCAGCAGTACTGAGTCCTCTACTTCAGAAGAGTATTTCCAAGCATTTTTATCATACTCTGCCTTTTGTTTGGTCTGACTGTGAGTGACAGTTGGTTTGAATGACTTCCATCATGTCTTTTAACTCTTTTCTGAGCCTTTGTATGTATTTAGTTACTGGTTTTCCCTTTATCTCAGTGCCTGCTTCTGAGCAATCTCTGTTAACTAAGGGTCTCCTCATTTATCTTCTGTACAGAAAATCAAATGGGGGCCTTCCCTATAAGTAAATAATGGATAGGATAACATTTCATCCCAATCACTATCTCTTGTTTGCATACATTCCCAAGTCCCATTGAATCTCTCAACCAAGTCATTTGTTTCTGGGTAATAAGGGACAGCCGTTAGCTGTTTCACCCCACACAGCCTCTATGACTTACTGAATAACTGGGACGTGACATTTGACCACAATCAGCTAAAATCTCTCCAGGGAAGATTTTAAAATAGTGAAAAGGGCTTTTGTCACAGAATCAGCCTCAACGTTAGTTAGAGAAACTGCTTCTGGATAGCTAGTGGCAAAATACAATATAACCAGGATATAGCTCTTCCTGTTTTGGGTTGGATGTGGTTCAGGCCCACAGTATCCATTACTATCCTTAAAATGCCTCTTATATCATAGGCAAGAGGTTAGAGGAACTTTTTGAAGTCTCTTTTGATTTAAAGTTGCAAAATCTGCAACAGCCTCTCCTATTATTCAGTACCCCTGCCAGTAACAATTCTTCTTTAATCTACTGTAAATTGTCTGTACTTCTAAGTGACTAGTGAAGGGACAATGCCAGTAACATTAATTCTGCATAGTGATAGGCAGGCTCAACCAGTTGCTTGTGAAGTTTCCCAGTGCTTTTATCTTTCCCTTGGAAGCCTCCTTGTATAGTCCTTTAAAATTTTTTTCCCCTATTTCCCTTCATAGGGATCAGCTTGAGGATGTACTCCCAGATAGTGCTGTAACTAGTCATTTCAGTGCCTGGGGCACGTTCCACTTGGAACGCACCCCTTATGATGATCGGCTCCTGGAGCTAGTGGCGCAGAATGCGCCTTTTGATAGATCAGCTCAATGGAGCCAATCTGGGGCACCAGGAGTAAAGCCCTGTTTGCCCCACCATAGTTACGGGCCTGCTTCCAGATGCTTTCAAGCATCTGCTCTCTGCACAGCCTCTCCAGTTAAAGAGGATAATTCCTACCTCTTCATCTCTGCATGATTGCAACTTTTTCCTGCTACAGCAGGATCTGGTTTCTGTTCCTCCCACACCTGAAAACACAGTGCTATCTCCTGCTGAGCTGTAGATGGAGCCATCCCCGCCCCCTACAGCTGCCTTTCTGGCTGCACAATTCTCTCCTGGGATTACAGAACAATATTCCTTTTTTGCTGTGAGTCACTAGATTAACCACATTAGACACAGGCAAAATATCACTTCCCAGAAGAATTGCTGGAGAAATACAATACAGCACCCCAATCTTGCTAAACTTTCCCACTCCAAATGTACCTTAACTAAACGTACAGGAATGTTATATCTTCCCAGTGCCAGGGGTTCTACCTCCTTGTCAGGTAACATGTAATTCTATTGATCATTCTTTCCTTGATCAGAGAAATCTGGGCACCTCCGTCTGTTCACTGCAGGCATTCTTTGTCATTTACCTTGGCAACTTTAATAAATTCCATGTCCACCACCAAAGGATCATATCTCATAAGATTAATTGGGACTATGGGGAACCTCTGTGCTAATGACAGCTGCATTAACCTGAGTTGGATGAGGTAAAAACATAGCTTCCATTATTTTAGGGCAATTATTACTCAGGTGGTAAATGGAATCACATGTTGAACACCTTCTTGGACTATTCTCTGACACCGGGGACCTGCAAATGAGATTCCCATAGGAGTAGCTATCCTCGTGTATGTCTACATTGGAAACCCTGTTAAGTCAGCCTAACAAGGTTGGCTTTAAGTCAATCTTGTTAAGTCAACTTAGAGAGTTCACAATGAAAACTCCTGTCAACTGCCTGCGTTCACACTAGCAGGTGCTAGGTCGATGGAGGGGTGGTGAGCACAGCACCCTTCCTTGTAGCCAGGAACTTTGGGAGGGGACCTGGAGGCCAATAAGTTCAGCTTAAGGGCTTTCCCCGTCTATATTGGCTTAAGACAACTTAAGAAGTCAACTTAAGCGTTAAGTTGACCTTAAGAGGTGTTGTTATTAAGTTGACTTAATGAAGTGCTTAAGTTGACTTAATAAAAGTCCAGTGTGGCTGCAGGAATCTGTAGGTTGACTTAACTTTCCTTAAGTCAACCTAAGGCTCCAGTGTAGACATACCTCCAGAAAGGAGAGTGCCTGTGTTCCAACCCAACCTTTCTCTTCTCAAGGACAAAATGAGCCCCTGCCCCCACCCCTTTAACACCAGGCTTCTGTCCCTCCTGCTGTGATTGATGTACAATGGATGTTTGGATGTGTACATAGGAATCAGCCAGACTAGCTGTTTTTTGGATAGAGTCTAGGGGATTTAACCAAACTTGTCTGACTTCTTCACAATATATGCTAGGGAACTGATCCCATGGAAAAAAAAATTAAACAATTGTTCACAAGTCTCTGCTCCCTTCCCTTTGGCCCATTCTCTCATTAAATATCATACTTTATACACATATGGTTTGTGACTCACATTCTCATCCATTTTGAGGTTCTAAATGTCAATCTATAGCCTCCAAGTGAATTTTGGAACCTTTGTAATGGAGCGTTTCTAAATTCATCATACTTCAGAGTCTCATCAATTGGCATTTTATTACATGCATTTAAAGCTTTACATGAGAGCTTAAAAATTGAAGCTGGGACTTTCTTGTCCTCTGGAACTTTGTGCATCTCCCATAACATTTTGAAAGTGCCAAAGAATTTTTCAGTCTGCTTCTTTATATGCAGGGCACAGTTTGTCTCAGTTAAGTGGCTTTTGGGGAAGGAGGTCTGTTATTTATTTTTCTTTAGTTCCTAGATTCTGAGTTTACATTGGTGTTACTTCTCTTTCTTATAACTCTTCCTGCTTGAGTCAAAGGGTTTCTAACTGCAGCATTTTTCCTTTCCAGCTTCATCCATTCATCCTTAGTGCTGAGCAGGGAGGTCCAGCTTCTCCTGCCACTACACTCTACATCTCCAGGCAATTTCTGTAGACTTAGCTGTTCTTCCTGTTGTTGGTCAAATTCTCAGAGAAAAGTTCTCCTCTTATCTGCATTCTCCCCCAAATAAAACAGGCCACATTATTTGCATAACTCTTCTAACATGCTTTTAAACTTAGCCTATGTTTCTTTGCTCATCTTGTCCCTGGTTCTGTTCTATGTCCCTCACCAAAATAACAATCAGAAAACAAACTGTAACCTTTCTTGGCTGTTCCCAGCCTCTTCATTTGAGAGTCACTTCAAACAAGTTTATTGGTGCTGGAAACATGAACCTCAGTTAACCAACAGACTGTCCATAAATCCTGGTGACTACAGCAATTTAACATGCAGCTGGGGATACTCATGGCTGCAAGCCACTGTGTTACCTCTCTGCTCAACAACCACAAGCTTTGCTACAGAGCAGACTGTGCCTCAGCTCCCTGCCTCACCCATCTGTCTCTCTCTGCAACAAATGCTTCAATGCTCTCCCAAGCTAAACCTTGCCTAGCATGTAACGATCAGTGAACTCCTGACCCTGAGCTCCTCAGAGATGTTGCTCTGCAATTTGCACCCACTATACGTGCACAGAAGACATGAAGTGTCTTACTGTTAAAGAGTCATTGAATCATAGCTTATGAATTTAACAGGGGGAAACATACCCTTCTGTTCAAACACAGTGTTGAATAGGTTTATAGTAAAAATAAAAGTTCATTAACAAAAGAGCATGGATTCAGTGATACCAAGTAAAACAGTTAAAAAGAAGAGAGGGTTACATGGAAATAAAAGTGAAAACATACACCTTAAAGTCTAAAAATTCAGTCTAGCAAGATGCAGTCTTTATTCAAAATGGGTATATTTCATCCCCTCAGTCTTCCTTCCAAATTTTTACTGGCCAGCCTAGCCAGGTTGCATCACAGAGACCAAATTGCTTGCTTTCTTTGGCTACGTCTACACTATCAAATTAGTCTAGACTAAGGAAGCTTAGTCTGGACTAATTTAGCCCTTGGCTACACTAGGATTTGCCTAGCTTGAACTAAGAAATTTCTTTGTATGAACTAGGGAATGCCTAGTTCGAACTACTTACTACCAAGTTTAGTTTGGACTTCTGTGCTTAGTTCGAACTTTAGTTCAAAGTAGGTGCAGGCAAGACCCGAACTAAGGCTTAGTTTGAACTTAAAAATTTCAAATTTA
The DNA here is from genome assembly GCA_007922195.1 of Podocnemis expansa. Lineage (NCBI taxonomy): Eukaryota > Metazoa > Chordata > Testudines > Podocnemididae > Podocnemis > Podocnemis expansa. The sequence continues at coordinate 1,597,219 of ML682033.1, forward strand.
GCTGTTACTTTGAACTAACCATACATTCTAGTTCAAACTAAGCATTAATTCAAACTACAAAGCAAAGTTAGTTCGAACTAAAAAGTTCCCGGTTAATTCAAACTAGCCTGCAGTCAGTTTGGACTAACCTTGAACTTCTTAGTTCAGACTAGGAAGTCTGAACTAAGTTTCTCAGATGTAGACATAGTCATCATCTCTTAAGAGAAAGGATAAAGATGGATTTTGTCTGTTCTTTATATCCCTAGAGATGTTTTGTCTTTCAAGTCAGAAAGCTGCCCTGAGGATTCAGACTCCTGAGTCTCTCTGGGGTGCAGAAGCTTTTTTAATTTTCTGTGTCTTGTGTTCATTTGTAGGATACCCCCCCCCCCATTGTTTTACTTTGATATCTTTGTTTACAGCTATCACATAGATAAACATAATTCCACTACTCTTTGTCTAGGACAGACCTTTTTATGAGCTTTACCAGCATGTTATTAGCTTTCATATGATAAATGTAGAAATGGACCTGGGTGTCATGGTGGATGGGAAGCTGGATATGAGTCAACAGTGTGCTCTTGCTGCGAAAAAGGCCAATGGGATACTGGGCTGCATCAGTAGAAGTGTTGCCAGCAGATAGAGGGATGTGATTATTCCTCTCTATTCGGCATTGGTGAGGCCACATCTGGAATACTGTGTCCAGTTTTGGGCACCCCACTACAAAAAGGACGCGGACAAATTAGAAAGAGTTCAGCAGAGGGCAACAAAAATGATCAAGGGGCTGGAGCACAAGACTTACAAAGAGATACTGAAGGACCTAGGCTTATGTAGCCCCTAGAAGAGAAGACTGAGGGAGGAGAGGGTTTGATAGCAACTTTCAACTACTTGAAGCAGTGCTTCAAGGAGGAGGGAGCTTGGTTATTCTCAGTAGTAACAGAGGACAGAACAAGGAGCAATGGTGTCAAGTTACAGCTGGGGAGGTTGAGGTTGGATATTAGGAAAAACTTTCTCACTAGGATGGTGGTGAAGCACTGGAAAGTGTTACCTAGAGAGGTGGTGGAATCTCCATCTTTGGAAACATTTAAGGCCTGGTTAGAGAAAACCCTGGTTGGGATGGTTTAGTAGGAGTGGTCCTACTTTTTCACAGGGGGTTGGACTAGATGACCTCATGAGGTCCCTTCCAACCCTATGATTCTATGCCTCTATGATAACTCACAAGCCATATTTTGTACAAATACTTTAGTAATAGTTAGTCTGTAGTGTGTGCATATATGGATGCCAAAGGTCACAGACACCAACTTCAAAGCCAATAATTTTCAAACAATGAGTTACAAGTATTTCCAACGAGTTAAAAGTATTAACTTTGCTCTTGAATGTCATATACTAAGACTTACCCTGACAATTTCTATAGTTTCAGAAATATATTTTCATACTTAAAATTACCTTAACCTGTTACTGTCTATAAGGCAGGGGTCTAAAACTCAAATCACCATGAGGGCTGCATGAGTACTAGTACGGTAGCCTGAGGGCCGCACCACTGAACCTCTTCATACAATGATATTGCAAATATCAGTAATGACTGTGTCATCATGGACCACAGGAAATAGCTTTAGGGGCCACATGTGGCCCATGGGCTGTGTGTTTGAGACTTCTGCTATAAGGCCTACACAAACCATAGACAAAACTGAATAACTAGCAGGCTACACAGTAGAAACAGTGAATATGACTCAGCAACTTTGCAGTGATTTGTTGTATTAAGTATTCTACAATAGGCAGGTATTTTACAACCTTGACTGAGCATCCATCTAACAGGTGAGTTCTTAACTGTATATAAATGCTGGCCAGCCCAGGAATTTGCATTTGAGAGAAAAATTCCCTCTCCCCGCAATAAATGATTAGACCTTAATCCTGCAGATGAGTGGCCCCAGTGGTGTTTGCTAGATCAGGATTAGGAAGTTCAATGGAAGGCTGAAAACCAAAACTCTTCCACAGATAAACAATTATTTTTTCTTATCGGTTGACAAATAGCTGCTGAGTTATATTTTCATGTTTTATTTGTGCCAGATTTGTTTGGTATTTCCTGCTGCATCATCTTAGAAACCAGAGTAAAAAGCATTGTTCTCTCCATGACAACAAAGCTTTGTTTTATTTTACTCTGACAAAATCCAGTGTTTTAAGAACAAGAGTATTTTGGATTCCCTAGGCTATCTTATCAATTTCATAACTTGGTTATGTTATGGGGGCTTTGTTATATTTTTCTTCCAAAGTCTGGTGCAAATAGTAACATTTTGATGAAACTAAAAAAAGAAAAAGTATATTACTAAATACAGGGGGGAGCTTTAATCAAACTTTCTCCTTGCGTACTGTGAACTTAAATGTAATTTTTCTGTGCTTATTCACGGGAAACAGAAAGCACAGCATACTAGGAAGAGAACTGAAATGGACAAGTTTAATTTCATTGTGCAAGATGAAGAAAGTGCAAACAAGAATCAATGCTGTGGAAAGGATTTTAAACAATTCTTTCAGTTTAAAAATCTAGGACATTGTTAGTCACTGAGGACCAGAGAACAGTTTTTATTTTGGCAAGAATCCCTTTAACTACTTTGTTGTGGCATAATATATAGGCCCTAATCCTGCCACTGGCATCATATGGGCAGCCTGTGCTTGCTAGTCACACACTGATCTAAATGAGGCTCTGCACATGGGCACGGATTTATCTACATGGATCTAATTGCAGAACTAGGGCGATATGAAGCAATTTGTATGGAGCAGCTTGATAGAGTCACAGAAGATGAAGGTTGGAAGGAGCCTCAGGAGGCCATCTAATCCAATGGCTCCCAGCTGTTTCTCTGCCATGGCACACCTTGATACCTTTCATTATTTTGAGCCACAGCACCATACAGTGTCCAAATGAACTCATGAATATTCTTGAGCCAGTCCAGACCTCTTTGAGTAGTTTTTCAAAAGAAATCCCATGGCACCGTCTCAGGTCTGAGGGCACATCCGCGCGTCATGGCACACTGGTTCGGAAATGCTGATCTAGTCCAACCCCCCCGCTCAAAGTGGGACCAACCCCAACTAAACCATTCCAGCCAAGGCTTTGTTAAGCCAGGCCTTAAAAACCTCTAAGGAAGGGGATTCCACCAATAACATCCTAAATATCCTTGCATTGTATGGTTGTTCCATGGGAAGCTGTGGCAAAGGGACATGTAAACACATCTAGCAGCAATAGAGAGATTAAATTTGCCATTGGTTTTTAATCTTGTTACAAAACAGTGTTGCTTTTCAAAGATCTGCCATGACTCATTCATTTAGAGGGAGACTCCCTCTGTTTGGAATTAGTTTTAAGGCAGCTGTAAAATCCCTCAAAGTCACACAATGAAGGATTTTGCTATGTTTATGTGTGTATGTGTGTGTGTATCGAAACTTTTCTCATCAAGGTTAGCTCAATACAACATTGTGCCTTTCCAGGGAACAATACAGTAACTTGGAAGAGGGAATATGGGACACATCTTTAAAGCTTGAATTTTTCAAAAGGTTAATGAAATGCGTTCAGTAGTAAAGAGCCACAATTGGAAAGATCAAATAATGAGCAAGATTTTTTTCTTTTGGTGAGGGAGAAGAATCTCTTTTCCATTTAAATCCTAACTGCAAGAATTCAAAATGAGTACTGTGAAAACAAACACAAAACAGTCTTTTATCAGCAAAGTATTGTTCCCTTTCGCTGCTCAGCTGTAATCTTAAGTGCCTTGGCTTGATAAAATGACATAAAGCTGTGATGATGTTTCTCGTAGGCCATGAATCACTCCTGCTGCTCCTCCTATGATGCTTGAAAAGCTTCCAGCATCATCCACAGATCTCGTGATCTCGTGGGCCGTGCTTGTAATTGGATGATTACTTTCTCTTTCTACCCCAGACTTTGCACTGGATGCAGGTACATTTCTGATTAAACAGAGAACTCAGACCTGCTGCAAGAGATTTGGCTTGGCTAATGTTGCTTCTCAGCCTCCAACTCTCCGTTTAGTTCTTGTGACCAGGTAAATCTCTTTCCATGACACAGCAGAATAGCATCAGTAGCAGCCTAAAAACAGACTGGCTCTGGCAGCAGTCCTAGAAAATGACTTTTTCCTCCAGCCTACACCTCCAACAAACTCAGCTGAAAAAAGGGCAAGGACAGAAACATGTAATAGAAGAGAAGTAAATGGGGTGGGCAAATAAAGAGAGGGAGAACTTGGAGGAAGGTGGGGCTGGGGCCTCAGAAGGGCAAACTTTAACAGGGACAAGCTAGGGACAGTGACAGAAAAGGAGAAAGAGAGCAAGGTCATCTGGGAAGATTGGAGTGAAGACAAAGATTGTGGGAGAACAAAGAGGAAGAATATGGCACTGCTTGTCAAACTATGGGTTGGGACCCAGAACTGGGTCGCAGACCCTCAGGTACTGGATCGTGGTGCACACTGTTGCTGCCACCAAAAGACTGGAGTGTATTGCTGAAAGATTTAACTGTTGGCTCATGGACGTAAATGATTTTTTTCAACTGGGTCCCAAGAAAAAAGTTTGAAAACCACTGGAATATGGGACATTTGGACACAAGGGCAGGTGACTGCTCCGCTCTCTGTTCACTGTAAACTTTTGCTTTACATCATGAACACAGTTGCTAACTTAGCTCCACACTTCCTGTGATGAATAAAAACATCTGATGCCAAGAATATATTGTAGCAAATCCACAGTGACATAGTACTATGCTGCACACCATCACCAGTTAGAATTGCATGCTGATAGCAGGGACGAAGCTTGGATAGTCTTTATTCAAAAGCACGGGCACCCAGCAAAGGAGAATCTCCATTAGGAGAGCCCTGCAGATCTGTGGGTATCCGCTTCAGATCCATGGGTAACTGCATCTGGGGATGCATCTGTGGATATCTGCAGCCCCATTATTGTGGATTGGTCATGGCTGTGGATCCTGCTATTACCAGTGATCCCTGCAGCTGCTGCTCCAATCTGCATCATCAGCACATGGGGAGGACAAGGAAGCACTCCAGCTAACTAACCCCAGTTGAGCACTGACTGGTGGTCTGTCAGGCGATCAGAGTCTCAGTCACAACAGGCTAGGGCTTGCAGAGACACCATTCATTGTCAAGCAGTTAGCATGCTGGCCTTTGATTGGCTCACTCCCCATACCTTCCACACCCACTTCTTCATCTTCTTTTTTTGTGGTTCGTATGCCATGCTGTCAATCAGAAATTTCATTGGTGAACAAGGAAATACAGTTGACAGCACAGCATGCAAATCACAAACAAGAAAAGAAAAAAATGTGTGGGACCCATGCGGTGAATGAACCAATCGAACGCTAAAATGCTGACTGTGAGCCCAAGCTCAGTTGTGGATGCAGTTCTGGATCCACAGAAGCACGCCACATGCAGTGCTTAAAGTATAATTTGGCGGGCCCCGGAATCTCCTAATCTCCAGACCCCCTTCCCATATTGTCGAGGCCCCCTTTATGCATGTGCAGGCCCCAGCCCAGATAGGCATTTGCAAATACTTCTCAGTAACCTGGTGCCCTGGTGCAGTCCCACAGCGCTGCAGGGCCTGGAAGGCCAAGTCAGCAGCTGCGCGGTGTGCTGGCCAGCCCCACCCTCAGAGCACAATGGCTGTGGCCCAAACCCAAGCCAGACCCACCCCCTGGGGCAGACTAGCTGGCAAGGAGGTGAGGCAGGAGTGCTGTGCCAGCAGGGACAGATAAGCATGGGCTTTAGGGGTTGCAGTCCAGACCCCTCCCTTCAGACCAGAGCTCGAGGCTGCAGTCCTTATATCCCCTGCCTTAATTTAGCACTGGCCCCAGAGACAGGGTTACCTCTCGCGTTGAGAATGGGAACAACAAGAAGGGGAGAGACACAGGGTCAGGCCAAAGAACAGGAGAAATGTGGGGTCAGGCTGAGAAGGAAAGAAATGCGTGGGTTGGGCTGAGAAGGGGATCCGAGGTCTGGCTGGAGAAGGGAAGAGATGCGGGGATCAGGCTGAGAAGGGAAGAGATGAAAAGGGGAGAGACACTGGTCGGGCTGAGAAGGGGAGAGATGCTAGATCAGGTCAAGGGAAGAGAACATAGACCTTAGCCCACCCACCCTGCCACTGGCTTGCCTGGTCCCTTTCCCTGGCAGCTGACCGTCCCCGATCCTCCCACCCAGGGCCCCCTTACCTGGCTGCTGGAGTGGCATGGCCATGCCACAGGTTGAGGCTCCTTCTCTGAGCCTTCTCAGAGCAGGCTTAGGGTGGGAGATTTAAAAACTCCCAGGCCCAGCACAGGGCAAGCTACCTACTGGCTGGAAGACTGTGTCTTCCGGCTGGGTAGAGGCTGTGGCTGCTGGCCGTGCGGTAGACATTGCACAGGGGTAGTAAGACGGAACACACCGGAAAGCAGCGATCGGCCCCATTATTGTATTTTAGGGGCCCTGGAATGCTGGCGTCTAAAAATTGTGGGCCCCGGTATGGCATTCCCCCTTACTTTAACCCCTGGGCATATGGATTGTGGATTAGATAAAGATTGACATTGGGTGGGTGCAGTCCGGTTTCAGATCCACATTTTTGTATCTGCGCAGAGCTCTATCCATTAGTTACCAGTATAGGGTCTCTGCCTCACTATTTAGTAGTTCTAATTCCATCCAATAGTGAGCAGTGTTACATATGTGCATCATTTCATGAACCTCTTTAAAATCAAATAATTTTCTGAAATACTAGTTGAGTTAAAAAAAATAAGAAAAGAAAATGAAAGGCTCTCAAAGTGATGTTGCCTCTTTAAAAAAAAGGCAACAGATGAAAATTTTAAGTGCATCCCATAAAGAGTGAATGACGCATGGTTTTTGTTCACTTAGCTTTTTATTAGCAATGACAGAGACTCTCACAACTGGTCCAAATCCTTGGATGTTGTGTATTAACTTAAATAATAGCATGGTTCCATGGTGTCAGGAACAGAATTTGGAGAGCCCAGGAAGGGGCTCCTTGTATGCTGTACAGCCTTCCTTCAAACAAACTTTATGCATCACCATGTGGCAGGAAAAGAAGGTAGGAACTGTGAGTCCACTGACATTCAGACCCACTGACTAGCCCTTCCACCTTTTGGGACACAAGCAGAGCCGAGGCAACTTCAGCACTGAGGTCAGAACAGCAGCCTCAGAATTCCTGTCTGCAAGCTGTGTGGCCTGTCTGTTGAATTCCTCCAATGCACACGGGCTGGAGAGAGGATTTGGAGCTAAAGAATAACCTATTAAATGGATGGAACACAGATATTTTCACATAGTTTTACATGATCCTCTTTCTATACATGTAAAATGTTATCGCCAAAAAATAATATATAGTGAACTAGCATATGCAATTCAGCCAAGTGTACATAACTGCACTGTATTCATTGTACAGGCTATTTTTTTTTCACAAAGGAACCACAAACTACTTAGCAGAGTGTCAGTGGTTAAACTATAATTTGATGGGCCCTAGAACTCTCCTAATCTCCGGGCCCCCTTCCCATATTGTCAGGGCCCCCTTCACGCATCCATGAGCCCCAGCCCAGGTAGGCATTTTTGAGCCCACCAGCTCTTTCCTCACAAATGAAGCACAGCCTCAAATCCACAACATCACCCAACCTTGACCACTACTGCCCACATCAGACACCTCTTTCCCCGTGTCCTTCTTAGCCCCCGACCCCATTCCCTGAGCTCCTTGCCCCCAAGTGCCCACTCCAGCCCTCCTAGCCCCCCACCCCCACAGCTCCCCTGTCTTCACTCCACCCCCTTCAGCTCCCCAACCCATCCACACCTTCCCAGGCCTGTACATCCCTAGCCTCCACTCCAGCCCCACAACTTCCTCCATCCCTCCCCAGACCCCTACCCAGTCCCCACTCTACTCCTTCATAGTCCCCTCCACCACTACCTGCCCCCCACCAGCCCCTACCCAGTCTCCTTGCCCCCAGCTTTCTCAAGCCCTGACCCTTTCCCATTCTGCATGCCCGGCCGCCAGCTTCCCCAGTCTCCCAGACCTGATCCGACCCCTTCTTAGCCCGGCCCTTGGCTTCCCTGGTCTCCCAGCCCTGATCTGACCCTGTCCCTAACCTCCTGCCTGGCTGCCTGGCTCCTTGCGCCATGAAATCTCTGCTTTCAGCCCTCACAGCATCAGCACCCACTGTCTGGAATCCCCTCCCCATAGGGGCAGGGCTGTTGGGTGGGCCAGGGCTTGTCACCTGGGAGCCGCCTGGCCCTGGAGCTGGGGGATCATGCTCCTGCCCAGGAGAGGAGCTCAACCAAGGGGACAGAGTCCAATATTCACTGCCACCTGGCCAGGCTGCACCAAGAGGTCTGGCCACATGGTGCTGGGGCAAGTGCAGGGCTGGGGTCAGGACCCAGCTGGTACCTGGGGCACCTCTGTTTGCCCCTTTGACGCCACTGGGGCGACTGCCAGCTATGTAGTCCATGCTGGGTGGTGCCACCCTTCAGCTGCCTCCTCCTCACATCTCCTGCAGGGGAGAAGCACTTACAGCTGCTGGACCATCCTGTCCAGTCCTTTGCATGGTGCTGGATGCTGTGGGAGGTGCAGTGGTCGCCTGGCCGGGTGTGCACAGGTGGAGGGCTCCAGTCCCTGGACTGGGATGGGACAGTCACCTGGGTCACCAGAGCAACTTGGCTTGCTTGTTCCTGCAAGGCTGCAAAGGGCCTCATGTTTACCTGCTTAAAACTCCAGAGAGCTAGGGGAAAGGCATGGGATTAAAGTAAGGGGGAACATGCCAGAACTCTGAATTCTGCCCCATTATTCTTTTATGGGACCTGGAACACTGGCCCCTAAAATTTGTGGGCCCTGGAACAGGGTTCCAGTGTGTTCCTCCTTACTTTAATGCTTGCAGAATGTGATATATCAAGGGCAGAAGGAAATGATAGAGGGGAGGCATGTGAGCCCCAGAAAACTCCCGGCTCTGTTCCCTGCCAACTAACTGGAGGTAACAGAGGGCAATTAAAAAGAGCTGAGGCCAATCAAGGCCCAGTCATGAGCCTGGTAACTCCCTTTTCCCCCAGCTCCAGACAGGGCACGTGCTAGAGGAGGATGAGAAATGCTGTGTGGTACGGAGGAGTGCAGTCCCCTATGAGCAGTATTTTCAAACTTTTTTCCTTGGGATGCAGTTCAAAAAATCATTTATGCCCATGACCCAGCAATTACATCTTGGAGCAGTGCATTCAAGTTTTTCAGCGGCAGCAGCAGGGAGCACTGCAACCCAGTACCTGAGGGTCTGCAAAGCCCCGGTTGCCCTGCCCTAGTTATGGCCCTGATGGAGACACTTCCTAGGCACTGAGGCCTGTGAGAAGAAGCCCTCCCCAGAAAAGAAGAGCAAGGAACAAATATCTGAAGGAACAGAGGAGAAATAGCCCAGGGGAAAGAGTTCAGTGATGCACATAGTTGCTACTCACAGGGCCCTGGGCTGGGACTTGGAGTAGTGGGCAGGCCTGAGTCCCTTCTCCCTCCCCACTGAACATTGTTGGAGGGACCCCATGTAGAGATGGAGCTACAGAGGTAGTGCTCTGACCTACTACCTAAGAAAGAAATGCAAGACTCACCACAGCAGTCTGCCACATGTGATGTCAGGGGAGGGATTTTGCACTGTGAGCTTAAACTAGGGCATTTAACCCACACCTCCCATGATGGATGACATAGTCAAAACCTTAGTACAAGCAACAGCTGCCCAGCAGGAGGTGACCCAAGTCGAGGCTGCTGCCCAGGAGGAGTCTGTGCGGTTACAACAGGCAACCAACTGCCTGCTGATGAGCCAGGCTGCCCAGGACCAGGACATATTGCAGGAAGTTGTAGATCAGTTGAGGGTCCTGACAAAGCAACACCACAGCCAGGATGAGACTCAGACCATCCAAGCCAGCCAAAACCACAGAAAATGACTAGAGAGGATGATATAGAAGCGCGCCTCTTAGCCTTTGAAAGGACAGCCCTATGGGAGGTCTGGTCTTGAGAACAAGGGGCCAGTATGCTTGTCCCTTTTTTTTGGAGGAGATGCCCAGAAAGCCTCTTATGATATGGCTGCGGAAGCTGCTGCAGACCATCCTCAGCTGAAGGCTGAGAACCTGATCAGGTTTGGAGTGATGGTGGCATTGCCAGATGAGAGGTTCTACCAAGGGTGGCAGAGTGAGGACAAACCACCATGATCACAGTTGTTCGATTTAATCCACTTGACCTGAAAGTGGCTGTTCCCCAAGGCTCTCAGTGCCGAGACAATACTGCAGCTTCTGGTGGTGAACCAATATATGAGGGGTCTGCCACCAGACTTCTGAGTGTGGGTGGGTTGGAATGACCCCTCCACCTATGACGAATTTGATGCCCTGTTAGAGAGACAGCTGGTGATGCGTGAACTGTCCCAGACCCCCTGGGAGAAGACAGGGGGAGCAAGGAAACCAGGCCTGAATCCCAGTTCTTGAAATACCAGGAAGCCCAAGAGGACAGCCACCAAGAGCAAAGACATGGAGGAATGGCCCGAGGCCATTAAGGGTCCTGAGAACTAGATGGGTGAGTTGGGGTGGACGGCCAAATAGCCCAAGACAAAGGGGGGCAGCTAGTTTAAAATACCATTGTTATGAATGTGGGGAACTGGGACACATGGCAGCACACTGCCCCAACTGGGAAGAGCTCATGCCATGTAATCTGGGAAGTCACGGGGGCTGCTGCGGTCTCATTGGCCTGGCTGGGCTTATAATGACCCCCATGGATACACAAGTCTGGTAAACATGAATGTTATCGAAACCATGGCCTTCATGTATTCCGGGCGTGCTGTCACAATGGTCTCTGGGAAGTTACTAGCTCGAGACCAGCTGAACAGGGTCAAACACACTGGGGTAACTTGTGTAAATAGGACTGTAAATTTCTACCCCGCAGTCCCAATATATATTGACATCCGGGGTACTACCATGTAAATAACAGCAGGGTTGGCCCATAGGTTTCTCCCACCCATTCTTGATTGGCAGAGATTTTCCTGGGTTTGAGAACCTACTTTCCCACATAGAACCCAGGACAGGAAGTCAACCCCAGGTTGAAATCAAGGATCAGGCAGTCTGTTCTGTCTGTTTTTGCTGAATTCACCCAAGAACTGTTTTCAGCCCCCAGAAAACCTTGGAAATTTAGGTGGGAAAGGAGGGCAGATAAAGATCAGGAACTTGGATGCTGGCTGGGAATCAGAAAGCTGCCCTGTTTGGTAGATGAACCAGTTCAAGGGTCCAGAAAGACTTTCAAACCAGCGAGGACTCGGAAGCAGTCCCCAACACTGGTAGAAGCAAATCCAGGGATGAAAGTGAGGCCAGACCCCTAGAAGCAGGGCACTTCAGTCCCATATGGGGGAATTTTGGTCAGGACCAGGCCAATGACCTGTTATATATGAATGTGAGGGAGCAAATAATAGAGACAGATGGCATGCCCATGGAGGAGAAGGCCAAGAGCCCTGGGCCATACTATATCCTCAGGTGCAACCTGCCATATCATATAGCACGAATACTAGGGGAGGAAGCAGAACAGCTCTTAGTATCCCGGAAACACACGAAGGCAGTGGTGGAGCTGGGTCACAGCCGTTTAGCCGAGGGACACCTAGGACACTGAATCCTGAGGAGGTTTTATTGGCTAGGAATGTGGGCAGAGGTCCAACGCTACTGTCTCTCCTGACTAGAGTGCCAGTATCGTATCCCCTGACCTTAATAGTGGGCTCCATTAATGCCCCTCCCTGTTACTAAAGTTCCTTTTGAACGGACAGCGATGGATTTGATGAGGCCACTAGAACAGTCAGCACAGGGCCACCATAGCGTGCTCATCATTCTGGATTATGCCGCATGGTACCCTGAAGCCATTCCACTAAGAAACCTCACATGAAGGATCTGCGTACCCTGTTCCACATTCAGGCCCTGTAGACTTCGGTATTTCATCTGCAAATGAACAGCCTGGTAGAGATGTTCAATCACACGCTGAAGAGCATGATACGGAAGATGATGGCACAGGATGGGAAGGACTGGGATGCTAAATTGAGATCCCAGAGGACTGCAAAAGAGCAAATATAGTGCCCATCTATCAAAAGGGAAACAAGGACACCCCAGGGAATTATAGACCATTCAGCTTAACCTCTGTATCAGGAGAAATAATGGAGCAAATAATTAAGGAATCAGTTAACAAACATCTAGAAGGCTATGTCCACACTTAGAAGGTTAGTTCAAATTAACTTAATCAAACTAATTTATTTGAACTAATAATGATTAGTTCAAATTAAGTTAATTCGAACTAACGTGCCCCAATAGAAACCCAATTCGAACTAGCATGTCCATGAATAGGACTTGCTAGTTCAAATTAGGAGGGGGCACCATGGGAGATGTGGCAAGATGGCTTCCAAGAAGGGTAATGGCCCAACCCAATATATAGAAAGAGGAAGGTACCCTGGGAGGAAGAAGGTCAAAAAGCGTTAATTTGAATTAATGTTTAGTTTGAATTAACACGGCCACACTGGGTTAAATCAAACTAATAAATTCAAAGTAACCCTTACCTCAAAGTTAAGTGAAGATTTATAACTTCAAAGTATGCTTTCATTAATTCAAACTAAGGAATTCCTTTGTTCAAATTAATGAAAGCCAGTGTAGACATGCATTAATTTAGTTTGGATTAATCCTCATTAATTCAAATTAAATTGTAAGTGTAGACACATCCAAAGAGAATAAGGTGTTAACTGATTGTCAGCATGAATTTGTCAAGATAAATCATGTCAAACCAACCTGACAGCTTTCTCTAATGAGGTAACAAGCATTGTGGATAGAAGGGAAGTGGTAGATGTGGTGTATCTAGACTTTTGATACGGTCTCACATCACTTTCTCATTAACAGACTAAGGACGTACAACCCAGATGGAGCTAACATGAGATGGGAGCAAAACTGGTTGGATGACTGCTCCCAGAGAGTAGTTACCAATGGTTCAAAGTCATGCTGGAAGGAAATAACGAGGAGGGTACTGTAAGGATCGGTTCTGGATCTGGTTCTGTTCAATATTTTCATCAATGATTTAGATCGGGGTGGGCAACATTTTTGGCCTGAGCGCCACATGCCAAGAAATGCCACTCATAAGGTGCCATGGGGGCAGGGAGGGGGATGAAAGGGCAGAACTTGGAGGGGGAGTGGTCACCTCCCATTGAAAAAGGGGTGGAGCCGGACTCCACTCTGTCTTCCTCCAGTTTCAGACTCAGCGCTTGAGTGGGGAGTAAGGGAGAAGCAGTGGCACAGTGGCAGCGCTCTGGCTCAGTGCGAGCTCCTGCTGCTGCTCTCTCTCCTTTCCCTGGGTCGTGCCAGGGCCAGAGCGTCACTGCTGTTCCTTCTCCCATCCAGCTGGGTGGGAGAAGGGGAGGCAGTGGCACTCTGGCCCTGATGCAAGCTGCCGATCTTTCCCCTCCACCACTCCCAGGTCCAGTGGCAGCTGTGCCAGGGCTAGAGAGCTGCCGCGGCTCCTGAGGTGGAGCAGAGGCTGGCTCTGTCCACGGCAGAAATAGTCACTGGACCTGGAAGGACGGGAGAGTGGCAGCAGTGGCGGTCTAGATGCAGCACAAATCACCTGGAGCTGGTGGGGAGGGGAAGCACAGCAGCGGTGGCTGACAGGCTGCAAGCAAGGTGCTTGCAGCCCGGATCCCTGTAGTTTGCTTGCCTCTGATTTAGATGATGGCATAGGGCATACACTTATTAAGTTTGTGGATTATTCCAAGACGGGTGGGGTGGCAAGTGCTTTGGAGGGTAGGATCACAATTCAAAACTATTTGGACAAACTGATGAAATGGTCTGAGATAAACAGAATGAAATTCAATAAAGACAAGTGCAAAGTACTCCACTTAGGAAAGGACAATCCATTGCACATATACACAAAGGGCAATGACTGCCTAGGAAGGAGTACTGCGGAAAGGGATCTGGGCATCATAGTGGACCGCAAGCTAAATATGAGTCAACGGTGTAGCACTGTTGCAAAAAGAGCAAACACCATTCTGGGATGTATTAACAGGAGTCTTGCAAGACATGAGAAGTAATTCTTCTTCTCTACTCCATGCCGATTAGGCCTCAGCTGGAGTATTGTGTCCACTTCCGGGCCATTTTGTTTCAGGAAGGAGGTAGAGAAACTGGAGAAAGTCCAGAGAAGAGCAACAAGAATGATCAGAGGTCTGGAACACTTGATTTATGAGGAAAGACTGAATGAGTTGAGTTTGTTTAGCCTGGAAAAGAGGAGACTGAGAAGGGACATGATAAGATTACAAGTACTTAAAAGGCTGTTTCGGGGAGGAGGGAGAAAAATGATTCTCCTTAACCACTGCTTATTGGACAAGAAGCAATGGGTTTAAATTACATCAAGGGAGGCTTAGGCTGGACATTAGTTAAAAATTCCTAACTGTCAGGGTGATTAATCACTGGAATAAGTTGCCTAGGCAGGTTGTGGAGTCTCCATCGTTGGGAGTGTTTATGAGCAGGTTAGACAAGCACCCGTCAGGGGTGGTTTAAGAGGGTTCTTGATCCTGCTATGAAGGCAGGAGACTGGCCTCGATGATGCTCATGGTCCCTTCCAGTTTCTATGATTCTATGCCCCGCTACCCTACCTGATGTTTGTGATATGGGAAGTCCTTTAGGCATCCACCAGGATGTCTCCCGTTGAACTATTATGACCGCCAGAGGCGTCATTGCTGCTGTGCTGCAACCCCATCCATCTCCATCTCTGCCCCAGCCACAGGGCCAAATCTGAGCTCGGACTGTGCTTCCGCTGGCTGGCCATGGCAGCGCAGGGCCTGATCCCAGCCAGGGCTGCCAGTGGGAGGAGCCCAATCCAGCTCCCAGATTGGGCCCAGGGGCTGGATTGGGCCGAGGGGCAGGGCTACGTAGCAGAGGGCAGGGCCTGGGCCCAGCTCTGACCCTTTTTTCAGGGCAGCAATAGCTCTGATGACCGCCATCCTCGGGGTGTTTTAGATATTCCTAAAAAGGATTGGGAGGAACAGATCAACCCAGGAAAGAAAGTCACTGAGCATGGTGAGCAGCTGCAGGAACAGATAGCCCCCAGTGATCCCCATAGTGCAGGAACACCCCAGCAGGCCCAGTAAACCTACTACGAGCATTGGCCAAAGATGTGGAAGTTACAATCAGGAGAGTGGGTAACGGTACTGCTGCCAGTGACAGAGAGCCAGCTCCTAGCCATTTGACAAGGACTGTATGAGGTTGCGGAAGCTGTAGGAGAGGTAAATTACAAGTTGAAGTGACCAGATTGCTGGAAACTGGAACAGTTGTACCATGCCAACTTGCTGACACCCTGGTGGGACCGGTATGTGTACCTGGTCACCTGATAAGCATTCCCCACCCCAGGCAGAAGCTCCACAGGAGGAGTTGAGAGCACCCCTGAGGAAACCCCAGAACGATGGGCAGATATCATCGATATGGTCCAGAGAAACCAGGATGTGTTCTCTAAGCAGCCTGCTTGTATGTCAGTGGTCCAACATCACATCATCGCCAGCACGGGAGCAAGGGTGACAATAAAGCCGTACCAGGGACCAGAGGCCAAAAGAGAAGAAATCAGCACTGAAGTAAGGCAGATGCAGGAACCAAGGCCATTGCTGGGGGGAGGTGGCCAGCTGGGGTGACTGCCCGAGGCCGTGTACTTCAGCAGGCTCCACGGTGGTGCTCCCCCCTCCCCGACTCCTGCTGGTCTACCTCCTGGGGGTGGCAGGGCTGACTGACATGTGGTGCTGCTTCTGGAGCGGCCCTCCGGGGGCGGGACAGGACCCCAGCGCCCAGCCTCTGTGTTGATCTGCCCCACCCCACCCCCAGGGGTGAGACAGCCAGCCCATGGGTGGGGCAGGAGCACAGAGCTAGGGTGGCCCCACCTCCCCGAGAACCACCAGGGCAGAGGCGCCCAAAGGCCCATTTACCTTGGGTCTAGGGCTGGATTAAATCAGGGCCTTTAGGGGCTGCAGCCCCTGGACCTGGCGTAAAGGAGGGCCCCACAGCCCTCCCAAAATCCAGCCTGAGTGCTACAGTCTGCCTGCTCAGCCCAGGGATGGGGCAGGAGTACCACGAACTCTGCCCCACCCCTGCAGCTTCCAGCAGCAGCACTGGCTTGTGCTGGCCTGCCCCCCCCGCACCTGCAACTCTGGCCTATGCCCCCCCACAGCAGCGCAGCCTGCAGCCCTACCCCACAGCGGCATGGCTCTCCACCACCCCACAGATGCGCCGGCCTGTGGAAGTGTGGGCTGTGGCCCCCCAACCACCTCCACAGAGCCAGCTGGGGCCTCAGAGCCCCTCACCCCTCTTCCCAAGCAAAGGAAGCAATGGGGGGGCCTACAAGGGTGGGCCGCACGCCCCACCCCGGTCCTTCATATGGCCTTAGTGGTCCTGCCGGTCCGTAGAGATGGCCCTGGCTGGAAGTCAGGGGTGTCAAGGAGTCCCACAGCTAGCGGTCCAGCCCAGTCGCCCTGGTCCCAAAGCTGGACAGTACCCCCAAGGTTCTGTAATTTCAGGAAGTTAAACAAAATACCTAGATTTGACACTTATCTGCTCCCACGCATCGACAGTTGGGCAAGACTTGCTACCTGACAACCCTGGACTTGACCAAGGGATACCAGCAATTTCCCATCATGGAAAATGCCAAAGAGAAAATTGCCTTCTTTGCTCCTGATGGCCTGTTCCAGTACACTGTCCCCGGGCTGGGACCTGGAGTAGTGGGTGGGCCTGGGTCCTTCCCTGTCATCTCCCCCCATTGTTGGAGGGCCCCCATGTAGAGACAGGGTTACAGCGGGATGCCCTGACCCACTACCTACAAAAAAGTGCAAGACCCACCCGAGAAGAACCAGCAGTCTGCTATGCGTGCATATAATTATGGAATTCAATGGTGCATGCAGCTTTTCATTATCTGGTCACCTCCGTAGTTTTACCATTTTACAGCCGTAAAAGTAAGTCTGTAAAAATGCACAGTGATGTTGCCTACATCTTCCCTGTCACATCTGCTTAGTTTTACTGACACAAACAAGTTTTTGCTACTGTCAGCACCGGAGACCCAATTTAGCTGCAGAAGAGCGAAGCTGCATTGTGTGCTGGCTGATGCGTCATGCACAAAATGAGCAGGCTACTTTCCGATTCAGGACTCTCTGGTGCTGGGGCTAATGTAGCAAGCAGGAAGAAAAACACAGTCAGTCCATTTGCTTAGTGTTTGTTAGAACCACCCCCCTTCAGAGATCAAGTTGGACAGGCAGCCTAAGGAGAACCACAACAGCACGAAAAAAAGAAAACTTGCTTCCACTTGTCAGCTGCGCCCATTTGATACTAACAAATCCTCAGTGCTTAGGAAAAATTAGGCAGCACCAAGAAATCGTTGCACAGGGAGGAGCTTTTCCGACTGAAAACTGCAGCCTTCACCCCGGGAACCCCTCTGGACTGGTGGGAAAGGGGTTTTTGTTGGATGGCAGGCGAGGGTGTTGTTGCTACTCCTGATTTTTTGCCTTGCTGCTGCAGAGTCACGTGAGAGTCCCCTTTAAGTTTCCATAGAGAGGCCTCTCGCTGTCACATGATGGACGTGATATAATGAAACAACATTGAAGCGAGAAAAGCATTAGGGGAGCCCAGGGCTACATCAACAGTGGCAGGCAGCGCGGAGCAAGCGCTGGGGCGTCCTTTTAAGCAGCACCCCTCTCTGTTTAGCAGAAAAAAGGGGGGCATGGAGAAGAGAGGAAGGGTCTTCCCATGCGCCCCCCTTTTGGAGCAAGAACAACTTTTCCTGCGCCTTGCTGGGATTGCACCTGTCTCCAAACTCCCCACCATCCCGAGCAGGAGGAAATGATGCGAAAGAGCGGATCTGGTGGAAACTACCTTCTTTTGGTTTCAATTGTCTGCCACTTTGCCCAGGCGAGCAAGCTTGGCCAGCCCCGGAGCCTGGTGAGTGACTAAAGCGCTGGCTGGCTTGGGGCGCTCCCCCTAAATTTGACCCACCCGGGGAGCAAGGGGTGGCCTTTCCCCCTGGGGAGGCGAGTGGCGGGGATTTAAAGCCCCGGGGCAACTTCCTCGCTCTGCTTCTCTGCCCCAGGAGGGAGCTGGGGTGTCCGGCACTAAAGGGGCATTTCACAAAAATAAGCCAGCAGGCGATTGCGCCATGTTTGGGTTGCTAAGAGGAGGCTGGTGCGTGTGTGTGGCTGGGTGCCACGGGGCTGCTCCGGCGCGGCTGGGCTGCGTGTGTTTTTCCCTCCGTGTCCGCATTCCAGCCCATGTGGCGCAGATAAAATTCGAACTCGGTGTAAACAGGAGAGGAGGGAGAAAAGGGGGGGCGGCTCTTCCCACCCCCAGATCCCACCTCTCCTGCCTCCTTGCAGCATCATCCGCTGGGACAAGCTCCCCCAGCTTGCATCCTCTGCCCCCAGCCCCCCAAAGCGGGAGCCGGGACAGGTTTTGCTTTGCAAAGCACAGCCCCCCCTTCGCCTCCGCCTCTGCAGCTGTAGCAAAGGGAGTGTGTGGGGTGGACGCGCCTTTCATCCCCTCCACGTCACATCCCAAATCCCTAGCAGCACACCCACGCCCTGCCCCTCCAAAAACAGCCCTGGTTTTGCTTTGCCCCATGCACACATACGGGGGGGGAGGAATGCGTGGTTTTAAGGAGTGCTGCGCCTGAGCCAGATTTCTTACCCGGCCAGGGATTTCCTTGCCCCCCACCCCGAATTTCCCAGGAAGTGTTATTGGCAATTTAGTGAGCACCCCAATACAAAAAAAAAGAAGGAGTCGTGTGGCACTTTAACAGATTTATTTTTCGCATGAGCGTTCAGATGCTTCGAAGATGGGGGAACTTAAAGACGAACAGCTTTGTTTTTCACATGAGCGTTCGTGGGAGAGGATCCCACTTCGTCAGATGCTTTGAAGATGGGGGAACTTAAAAGACGAACAGCTTTGTTTTTCACATGAGCGTTCGTGGGAGAA
>ML682033.1:1616175-1701951 GCA_007922195.1 Podocnemis expansa
TTAAAAGACGAACAGCTTTGTTTTTCACATGAGCGTTCGTGGGAGAAAATCCCATTTCATCAGATGCTTTAAAGATGGGGGAACTTAAAGGCGAACGGATTTGTTTGTCACATGAGCGTTCGTGGGAGAAAATCCCACTTCATCAGATGCTTCAAAAATGGGGGAACTTAAAGACTAAGAGCTTTGTTTTTCACATGAGCGTTCGTGGGAGAAAATCCCACTTCGTCAGATGCTTCAAAGATGGGGGAACTTACAGAAGGGAATGAAAATAAATGCAAGGGGGTGTAAAACATAGGATCTGGTCATACAGGAACAGCAAATCAGAGCAGTTGTTAGGTTCAAGTCCTGGGGAGAATACTGCTGGGAGAGGGCATGGTTTGTTTTAGGAAGGGGAGACATGTTTCTCCCTTGTTACAATGCAAGGGTTTGGTTGTACTGAGATTTGTTTACTGGGGGGTGCTGGAGGTGGCCCCAAGTGTGAAAAAGCAGGAGGGGGTGGTAGGAAGTGATAGGCACCCACATAGGAAAACAGCCCTGGGTCGCCAGAGTGGCCCTATAAAATCCTGATGTCTGGTCGCCGTAGGAGCTTCCGGTGTGTATGGCCAGTGGGGTATATGGCAGGTGCTGGGGCTTGGCTTGCAGCTGTTTGCAGGGAGAACTGCAGTGTGATGGAGGTTTGTGGGGATATAGGGACTCCTGGGTAGTTAGGTGGGGGCACTGGAGAAAGGGGAAATGTCAGCTGTCATGTGGAGGAAGGCGTTGTGTTTTGGGATGGGGTTTTGTGCTATGGTTGATGCTGTCTTGGTTTGGTAAACCGTCCCCTTAAAACACAGTTATGTACCAAATATTCTCATAGATCATCTCCCTTAGTTTTAGGAGAGGGTGCTTCGTGTTTGTGGATGGCTTTGATTTTTGAGGGAGGCGTGCGGCTTGGTTGTCTGGGAACGGTTATCTTTTGGAGCCAGGTGGAGTACCCAGATGTGGCTGCCGTGTGGTGGAGGGGCTTGTGATTTGCAAGTTTTAGGTTCATGACACGGGTAGCTTAGTCTGGCAATAGGTGTCCCTAGTCACCCATCACAGGCTCAGAGCACTGTACACGCCATCACTAATGGATGCAGGTCTCCTCCCCTTCTGTGCCATAGGGCAACTACAGGGGGCAAACACTGGTCTGCAGTGGACTAGATGGGGTGGGGAGGGGAGTGAGGTGGGATATGGATACATGGCAAGAGGGGGAATGAAAAGGAGGGGGGACTCCTTTGGAAAGGGAAATGTGGGGAGCAGAAGGAGACCTGGTACTGGAGGAAAAGATGCATTATGCCTTGATCATGGGGAACGTGGAATTGAGTGAGGCCGCAGTATTACATTTTACCTTCCTGGTGGGGTAAAAAGCTATTGTGGGCCTTCGGTAGGTTATGTAAGAGGAGACGCAATATTCATCCTGAGGAGGAAGCGTCGGGAGCAGAATGGATTGTTTTGTCGGTTATTGGGTGGTGGTGGGGAACTGGTCGGGCCTGGATGGTGGGTAGCACGAGTGTGGGGATTATGTGTTGGAGAACAGGGAAGTAAAGTAACCAGCTGTCCCTATTTTTATAGGGATGGTGCCAATATTCAGGGTTTTGCCTTACAGGCACGAATGATCCGCAAACCCCATCCGGATTTTTCACATTTGCTTTCTGGTCACCATACAAGGAAGATGAATGCGTCTGAAGAGGGTGTATGGGATTTGGGGGTGGGTGGGAGACATACGCAGGGCTACAGGAAGGGGCAGAGGACTTCCGTCAAGGACAAAACCTTTTGCTGAGAAGTGGTTTTCCTGGGTGTGTAGAAGCAACACAAGGCTCTGTAGGGGTGGGGCAAGTGGCTTGCTAAGCAAAGCTGCAGTGGGGATTTTTGGGTGGTGCCACACAAAAGCTGTAGGGCAGGCAGACGGCAGGGGCCTGCGTTGGGTAAGGGGGTCAGGGCAGGGATTCCCCCTCTGCACCCCGTCTGAATTTTGCAACATGCCCCCAGTTGTCAGCTAGTACCAGTGTTATACCAAATTAGTGAGTACCCCCAATACCCCCCCAATTTCAAATCCTAGGGAGAATAGTGGGTCAGGGTTTGTGTGTATGGGCGACACACAGCTATATGGAGATGAGGGTGTGCGGGCACAAGCCTGCCTTGTGGCAAAGTTGCCCGAGTGGGACACTGCACTGTGATGGGAGCGAAAGGGTCTGTATTTGTGGGGTGCTGATGTTGTGTTGGGGGGCATGGGGCAGAGGTAGGACCAAAGGGCTTGGCTGGAATGAGGGTGCAAGTGAGCCGAGGGGGCTCCTGGGTATACGGCTGGCACAGGGCTATGGTGCAGGGGCATGGCACTGTATGGGGGAAACTGAGGCTGTGCGTGGCGGACCACACAGTGCAGGGGGTGGCCTGTGTGCATGGTGGCACAGGGCTGTCTTGCAAGGGGGGTGCAGGTGGGGGCACAGGGCTGTGTTGGGGGGCGGGGGGGGGGCATTGCAGGGCTGTGCCTGGGGTGTTAGCAAGGGGCGGGGCAGCCCTGGGACAGACGGTCGGGGGGGGGCGGGGCGCTGAGCCATTTGCGCATGGCCGGGCGCAGCCCGCGCCCCCCTCTATCTGCACCCCAGCGGGCGCCTCCTCGCGCCCCGCCGGCCACGCCCACCGCGCGCCTGGCCAATCCCGGCCCGAGCCGCCGCGCCGGCCGCCGCCAATGAGCGAGTGGCCGCCCTGCCCCCGCCCACCCTCCTGTTTGTTATGGTCCGGGCCACGTGCCGCCGGCTCCGCGCGTCACGCGCCCGGCCTCGCGCCGCCCCCAACCGACGCTCGCCCCGCCCCGCCCCGCCCCTCCCCGCGCGGGGCGGCTCGTGGCCCCTCAGGCCGGGCCCGGGTCCTCCCCCGTCAGCCCCCCCATTCCTGCCCGTGCCTCAGCCTCCTCCCCCTCCCCATCAGCCCCCCAATTCCTGCCCCAGCCCCCCAAATTCCTGCCTCAGTGTCCTCCTGTCAGCCCCCCAATTCCTGCCCCTCCCCCCAGTTCCTGCCTCAGTGTCCTCCCCATCCCCCCAATTTCTGCCTCAGCACCCTCCTCATCCCCCAGTTCCTGCACCATCAGCCCCCCCCAATTCCTGCCTCAGTGCCCTGCCCCACCCCCCCAGTTCCTGCTGGTGCCTCAGTGCCTTGACCCAACAGCCCCCCATTCTTGCCTTCCCTGTCCCCCCAATTCCTGTGCCTGTGTCTCAGGGCTGTCCCCCATCAGCTCCCTCAATTCCTGCCTCAGTGTCCTCCCCATCCCCCAATTCCTGCCCCATCCCCTCAATTGCTGCCTCAGTGTCCTCATCCCCCAATTTCTACCTCAGCACGCTCCCCCATTAGCCCCCCCAATTCCTGCCTCTGCCTCAGTGCCCTGACCCAACAGGCCCCCCATTCCTGCCTGCCCTGTCTCCCCAGTTCCTCAGCAACTTCCCCATCAGCCCCCCAATTTCTGCCTGTGCCTCAGTGCCCTGACCCAACAGCCCCTCCATTCCTGCCTTTCCCAGCAGTCCCCAGTTCCTGCTTCTGCCCCAGTGCCCTGCCCCACCAGCCGCTCATGCCTGCCTTCCCTGTCCCCCCAATTCCTGTGCCTGTGTCTCACTGCTGTCCCCCATCAGCTCCCCCAATTCCTGCCTCAGTGTGCTGCCCTGTCAGACCCACCACCGTCTGCCTGTCCTAGCCCACAGTGCTTGCCTGTGCTTCAGTGTCCTGCCCCAGCAGCACCCCCATTTCTGCCTCTGTCTCACTGCCCTGCCCCCTCAGCTCCCCCCAGTTTCTGCCAGGCCCATCCCCCCCCCCATTCTTCCTTGTGTTTCAGGCCCCACAGGAGGATCCGTTCCTGCCTGCAGGCACCAGGGCTCTGCCCTGTCACTCCCACGAGGGGACCGGCTCTTGTTGTTTGTTTCCAGAGTCCTGCCTGATTAAACCCCAAAGGGGTGTTCGAACATCTGTCACCACGTACCTGGGCACTGCCTGTGACAACCCCTGCAGGGTCTAGTTCCTACCTGCCGGTGTCTCGGCATCAACCTGTCAAGGTATCCGATTAGGCCTGTGCGTCTAACTATTTATGGAAGTCGTCTTAAAAGTGCCTTAACAAGGTTGCTGGAAGAAAGGCCTTAGGGGCTGACGCTCCTGTTTAAATATGGCTGCATTGCTTTCACCACAAATAGTAACAGGATATCTCTTTTTCTAGACTAACAGGCTGTTAAATATTGCAGGGAGGGAAGCAGTGTTGGAGAAGTATAGCTGAGAGCATCTTGCAACGTTTTTTGGTTCTTTTTTCAAAGTTGTACAGTCATCTAGTAGAATTTTTGTATCATATTCATCAATTTAGATCCTTAAATGCTTGTAAAAAGCAAAATAGTGGCAAACATAGAAGTGTGGGGACTGGAGAAGAGAAATGGTTTATGACTGATTATGAGGCAGAGATGCATAAAAATGGAGTTTGGAGGTGCTGGGGAGACAAAGCGTGAGCTTACATTGGTAAGGTTAAACCAACAAGGAGCCCTGTGGCACTTAAAGACTTACGGATTTATTTACTGCATGAGCTTTCACGGGAGAAAATCCCACTTCAAAAGACATCTGACAGAGTGGGATTTTCTTCCATGAAAGCTCATGCAGTAAATAAATTTGTTAGTCTTTAAGTGCCACAGGGCTCCTTGTTTGTTTTACTGAACTTGATTGATAGGGCTGTCCGTTTGGAAATTGGGGAGGTGGTAGTGCCAGACAAAAGGTAGGAAGAGGGGGATAGCATGATCAGGTTAATGGTATATATGTTGGGTTTAGTATCTGTCGGGGGCCTGATCCTACAAGGGATGAGGACAAGATCAGGGAGAAAGCATACCAGTTTGCCTGACTGAGCTATAATCTGCCTCTCCTTACACCAATGTGGGCTGGATCATGTTCCCTTGAAATCAGCGGAGTTACCCAAATGTAAAAGGGAAATTTGGGCCCAGCATTTCAGTAATGGGAGTGTAATTTTGAACTTGGCTGAAAAGAAGAGGAGGAGAGGAGTTGATTTAAAGATTGGGCTTGCAAGCTTTGAATACGATGCGGAAAGCAAAGATATTGGGGAGACTGTGGATGATATCATATGGCGAATAATAATGTGTACAGAAATAACTTGATTCACTGAAGTAATCTCATTGACTTGCTAAATATAAATGCAGCTTTGCTTATCTTTTGGATTTTGTAAGAGGAATAAAAACAATCTCCTTTAAATTACTGGGTTCCAAAGGGGCAGACATGTTATTTTAGTTCAGCAAAACAAACAAGGAGTCCTATGGCACTTAAAGACTGAAAGCTCATGCAATAAATAGATTTTAGTCTGTGAGTGCCACAGGACTCCTTGTTTGTTTCACTTTAAATTGATTACTCAATAGAGGTGCTCCTATTTGTTATCGATCTGAGCGTAGTGTGAAAGGAACATAGTCATGCAGCATGCTGCTGACGCTTATGTTTGTGATGTCCGTGGATCTGTAGATTGAATAAACAATAGTGAGCACACCAGGAAATTGCCTTCTTCATTCCTGCTGGTGAGATGGTATTAATGTAAAAATATGTTCCCATTTCTCATTGCTCTTTAATATTACTGAGTTCATTTATCTTGGTAAGACAGCTAAGAGAAAAACCATTTCATTTTTGCAGCTTAGTTCATCTTCACAAAAGATATTACTTCATGCTGCAACTTTGTGCAAAGCTCGCTATGTAACCCTGTGTGTTTTATGGAGCTGTTGTGATTACAAATAGTGTGCGTTAAAAAGGGTTATTGAAAATAGCTATTGTGTTCAGTTTCTGGTTTCTTTTTGGTTAAATAACATCTGCTTATATGTCACCTAAGATGTGTCCAAAATTTCACTTTAGAAGCTCATGACTTGCCAAATTTTACTGCCTTAAAAACAAAAAGAGCTCAAAGTGTCTGATATGGAAATAGCTAAACTATTATTGGGGGTCGATTTTGCATTGGGAAGTAATGAAATGTATTGTTTCATTTTAATAAAAAGTGAAACTGTCAATGTGTTTCATAAACATTTCTGTACCTATGCTACTAATAACTATCAGATTATTAAAACAGAAAGTACGTAAGAAGATGTTCCTGTTCATGCTTGACAGCTCCATTACTTATTTACTTTACTGCATCTTTCTCTACCTTGACAGTGAAAATCTGCACAGTCTGGCCTTCAGCATGACTGTTTGGGTTTGTAGTGTTGCCAAATCTAGTGAGTTTTATTTTGAGACTTGTGATATGTTAGGAGGTGTTTTTTCTTAAAACTGCAGCTGCTGGAATCATGTGATTGTCAGAATCTGAGATTCCATTAAAAAAGAAAATGTAATTCTGGAATGATTGGGGGGTGGCAGTATTGGAGTTGCTAGTGGTCCCACTGGAATTTTTTTTTTAAGTCATGGGAAATTTCCTTTGGTTTTGGGATCTCTAAAATTTAACAATATTTCAGCTTGTAAAGAAGGTATTTGTTGTCTGTTGTCTAGAGCAAGGAACAGGGAAATGGGACTGCTGCTTCTGTTTCCTAGTTTTGTCATTGATGTGGTCCATGACTTAACATCTCTGTTCATTTACTGGGACTTGTTTGGTAAATAACATGTACCTTATAGTGGTGTTATGAATTTGAATTCATTAATTTTTGTAAACTGATGGAAGAAAAAGCATTATATGGCCCTGGGTTCTTATAGATGTAGGGGTATACCTGTCCTGACTTCCAAGCAGGACTGGGCCCCAAATTCAGTGAAAGTATAAGGAAAGATACTGCCAAACTGAAAACTCCTTAGAAGTGAAGCTTATGATGTAAGTAATAACAGGCTTACCAATAGTGCAGGAATAGTATATTTACCATATATCTAATGTATATCTGTCAACAATATGAGTGTTGGAGATTTTCTAGTAGATCGACAACTGAGAATTTATTTATTTAGGAGAAATACTGTGGTGCGGGAAGGGAAAAGTGGACCTGTTCCTCAATTTGAGCGTCAAATTGAGCTGTATTTCAGGATACCCATTTACTATTTAACATGTCTGTACAGATGATGATCTTAAGTAATGATGTCGCAGAGCTGATCTGAAGTTTTAGTCTTTGAAAAAGCTTGTTTTAAAGACAAAAGATTGAGTGCAACGATTGTAGACAAAATAAACTGTTTAAAGGCACCATCCTTTTAAAACTTAAGATTTCATGAACAGCAGTATAAATCAATTTGTTAAATACAAGTGGCTTTCAGAAGTACAGTAAATTGTTTATTTTCTACAGAAGCATACAGGGCTGGAGGCTATGTATGTATTTGAACCCCTCCCTTCCCCCCAAGAACATTTTGATGGAACTGTTCACACTATTTCACCTCTCTTTTGATCAGCTCAAAAAAAAAAAAAAACCTACGGAAAAGGCACTACAGACATAAAACCGTTTAATCCTTGTAGAGTAGGTAGATAAATATTTTCAGCTCCATTTTTCACATGCGCAGGCAGATCGTCAGCAGGTATAAATTGTTATGACTGTAGTGGAGTTTTTGACAATTTGTCAGCTGAAGATCTGTCTTTAGGGGTGGGGAGTTGTAATGAACTGAGATATGAGGTGATATGGTCAAACTTGCACAAATGTAATGATGGCTTGGGATTTCCTAATACCCTTCTCCTCTCAGAATGTATAATCATTCTTTATATAATCTGTAGTATAGTATGTTGTCTGTCTTGGTGCACACAACCAAGATGTACACCTTTAAAGGGAGTAAAATCCCTTTTCCAGTCCCTAGTTTATTCCTTTTTTAGTAGCAATTTTGTGCTTGTGTTGCACAGAAAATGTATTAATTTCTATAATGCTTATTGCTGCATTAGCTGTTGTAAGTAATTCTGCAAATATGTGCTTGTAAAACAAGACAGAAATCTCACTCACATCAACCACAATTTTCAAGGGACCAGTTTTAACTATGTTAAAATTTTATTCTGTTCAGAGAATGTCAATAATGAGCAGTAGGAAGTCCTGGTTTTGCTGCTAGTCACGGCTGAAGTGAAGCAGCAGTGCAAGATGGTGAGTGCTTGGTATTTCTGAGTGACTAGTGTATGGATGTTAGTGATGAGATGGGTGAGGTTATATCTTTAAGACCAACTTCTGTGCATGAGAAAGACTAACCTTCAGGCTTCTAAATAACTTCTGTGGTGGTTTGTTTCTATTTTAGGGAAGAACTTTAATGATGATTTGCATTGCATGAAGTAATGGTTTGGTTTTAAAAGACTGTTTAAATATTCTGTCATACTGGTGTGAACGCAAGCCACTGGCCTCTGTGGGTGAAATCAGTAGTGCTGGGCTATGTTGTAGGCCTATGCAGTCAAATCTAATAGAGATTATTGTTTGGGCTCAGTACCTGGAGGGGGTCAGGGAATCTTGCATTGGACATAAACACTCATAAAAGATTTCTACTAAATTTTAAGACTCTGATTTTATATTTTTAAAACCATTTTAACATTGCATCTAAAATTCACTGACTTCTACCACTGTAACGTTCACTGGTGGTTTTCTTTCTCTCTTTGCCATCTGGGCTCTTTCCCTTCCTTTCCCCTGCACATTTTTCCCTATCGTTTTCTCCTCATCTTCCACTGGATATGCTGTTTTAGTGGCTTTTTCTCTTCTCTCCAGCAGCCTTCTTCCACTTGTGGTTCTGGGTCCAAAGCTCAAATCTCAGGGTAGTTACTGTTTATTTTTAGGAGAAGAGTGGCCTCTAAGGAGTGCGGCTAGGCTGGGATTCCTCCACATTTACAATTGCTTCTACAAGCGTATGGGTTCCTCTGTGCAGAAGACCCTAGATGTCTAAAGAATGGGGGGGAGGGAGTCGTGTGGCATTTGAAGATTAACAGATTTATTTTTTGCATGAGCTTTCCTGGGAGAAAATCCCACACAACTCCTTGTTGTTTTTTCCAAAATGAGGGAACTTACAGAATAGTGGTCTGCAAAGTGTAGGATGTGCCTCTTACTGTAAGGAGAGATGGGGGAGTGCTTGGGGGTGTGTGACTGGGCCTCAGTCAGGCATCCATGGGGGGGGGCACCACCCAGCCTCACTCTGTCTCACGCTCCTGCCCCAGCTTTGCCACTGGCTGTGACTCCTGGCCCTGGCTGCAGACCAGTCTTAGTATCACTCCCAGCTCTGACCTTGCACCGGATCCCAGTTCTGGCCAAAGCCCTGGTTCCTCGGGGTGTGGATCAAAAACATTTCAGGATCACTCTATGGAAGCACAAAGGAGGGGCCAGCATGTGACAGGCCAGCTCTCCATGGGGCACAGTCAAGGAACTATACTATAGTCTCCTAGTTAAAACTGAAAGATTTTTTTTTTTTCTCCTCCTTCCTCCAAAATGTAGGCAAATCTCTCAGGTTTAATGTTGAATGTTGGTTACTGCCTGTTCCCAGTAATCTAAACACATATCAAATAAGGGGGGGATAAAAGGCAGGCAATGCTAGCTATGCCCAGGTATTTGAAATGCTGAAGATACTTAAACTGGGGTATTGGTGCTGTGTGCACAGGGATGGTCATATGATCTAACTTACTTGGTATTCATGATTTTACTATAACAAAATTATACATGGTTTTGAGATCCCATGATAAGTACTGTAGCATGGTTGGCGCCTGTCAATATACTGTAGGTTTTATTTTTTGTGGAGCAGGGAGATGTCTGCTTTGTCAGTTTCATAAAGCTAAACTCTGCACCCATGTGCCTGTATAGCTGTTGTGGCAGTTAATTAGAGCTGCATGTGCCTGAGGGCAAAGTTTGGCCTTTAGTATTTTAAGATAGCCCTCTATTTCTCTACTTCCTCTTCTTGTCATAGTCTCCCTGAAGGATGTACACGGGCCAGCTTAGACCCTTGTAAAACATTGGAGAAGAGGGCCATCAAATGTACTGTATTGGAGGAAATGGACTCACAGATAAAGTGACTGAAATGTTAGTTACTAAAAGGGATGGTGGAATTGGTAATGAGTGGGTGTTGCTCAAGGGTAGCAGTCATCGACTACTGGACTACAGTGTAGAATAATCTAAAAAAAGGCTAAAAGATACAGAGGACTGTGAGGGGAAGGAGTCTCTCTTGATGTACTATTTCTGATGTGTTGCTTTTGAGGTGATGAGAGAAGAGGCTATCCTAGTAGTAATAGCACCGCATAAATATTTTAACTACAAGGCCATTCCAGGGATGCATTCTGTTGGATGTAAAGATAGCCAGACACATCTAGCTTTTCTGATTATCTTTCTTTTTTTGTAAAATGATCAACAAAATGCCCTCTTATCCATGATCACATGATCTACATTTTACGTTGCTGTTGGCTGACAATATTTGTGATTAGTTTTCTGTTAGTTTCTTATGGTGTTAGACTTCATCACACTGCTTTACTTATGTCTGACATGAAATAGATTTTGAAGAACAAACTTGTATGGAAAAGCACTATAATGGCATTTAGACCATTTTTCTATCTCTAGTACTTTAGAAAAATCTAGGATCTAGATTCTAAAACAGAATTAGGCACTGAGACTTCCAGATGCAGCTTAATTGAAATCCACATCCTAACTAACTTTCTAATGCATTTAATGTTGTGTATATATAAATGAGCTTCCTTTCTGGATTGCAGGATTTATTGTCCATAAAGGTAATTATCTGTGACTTCATTTCATGCAATGTTTACATCCAGTCACTAAATTTTCATGATGACTTTAATGTTTAACATTTTGGGCAGAACTGTGTATTATATTCTGGTTACTTATAACTACCACCTCTTTATTCAGGTTATCTCTATTATACAGCCCATGATTTAAAAAAAAAAAAAGTGTTCCTTCCTGTGATGTGGCCCTTCTTAGTATGCATATTGGTGTCTCCACTGCTCTTGGCGGATGATAGCCGTAGGGATGAAGCATTTTGGGGGCTTGGTCTTTCTCTTCTGCAGGTACCCACTTTCTTTTTCTTTCCTCCTATGGAGCAACTGTAGTATGGACTTGTTTTTGTGATCTCAGGGAGCTCTTGAAGTCTAGATAGAGCAGAAAAAAGCCAGAAGAGAACAGGAAGTCTACCAAGAAGGGCAATAAGTTCCTGCCCTGATCATATACCCCTTTTTCCTTTCGTTGTGGAGCCTTTGAGCAGTTGTAGCTTTGCGTGGCCCAGTCACATCCAGGCTTACGGTAAGCAGACTAGGTGGGACAAGGTGTCAGAACACAGGCATGTTCCTCACTTTAGATGCTGCTCGCTTCTCCAGGATTCAAGAGTAAGAGTAAGAGTGAGATCTCCTTAAAAGGGAGACATCTCTTACCCTGTTAGGATTTTCTGAGGTGGTCCCCCCTGACTTGGGGCCATCCGGTTCTCCTGTGGCAAACTCTCTGTGGAATAGAAAATGGGGCAGTCTTGTCTGTTTTTGTAGGCTGGTGTCTCTGACCAAATCCTGTCATTGCACCCCTGCTTTGTCAGATTGATTGCTGGAAGATGATCGTTTCCAGATTTCTGTTGTCCAAGCATACCTGCTGAATTGGTAAGCTGGACAGAGCTTTTCATAATGCTTGACTTTGAGGGGGACTAGACTCGTCAGCAGCATCTTAGTCTAACTTGCTAGTAACTGCTCAAGCCTTGGGGTCGTGACATTTCCTTTAAGTGTTGCCTTTTATCACTTTCATTTAAAGAGCCCTTGCTGTTCAGCAGTGTGCTGGATTCAGACTTGATGAACATTTTAGTGAAAATACCTCTCTGCCTACTACTGCAACACAATCAAATATCCATGTGACTTCTCCTTTTGGTGAAGCCCTGGCTTTGTGGGTGTGGGTTTTTTGGGTAGGGAAATTTCCAGTCCAGCATGGCCTTACTCAGGGTAGGGAGATTTTCTTTTGTAAACCAGAATACAAACCCACGCCCTGTTCTGGCCAACCCAGGTCTGGTAGGAGCCAGGTTTGGGTTTTCTTTCTTCCGTCACAGGAGCAAAATTTCTGGCTTAAATGTGATTTGTGAAGACCACATCACAACTCTTCTTTCTCAGTGACGTTCCATTCCCTGAAGGAGAGTTTCATGTTGCATATCTCACAGCATGTCTTAGGGTTTCTGCTGTTTCCCTAGTTCGGGTCTAGCTCATCTTCTGCCTAAATTTACCAACTAAATTTGGCTGGCCATTAACACTTAACAGTTATCCCAAGCCTAACTAAACATGCTATCAATGGAATAACATTGTCTAGTATTCTTTATTCTGTGTAGCCCACTATGCTGTAGTTACAAAGTGTCATTGCAGTTATTTAATAAGATTAATGAGACCATTAAGTTTCATCTGATAGTCACATTGGACACTTAGATTCTTGCGTTCTTGGCCATTACCAGTTCTACTTGCTTTTGCTGCTCTGCATCAAGGCTTTATGTTGTAGATGCCTCCATTTGCCTGCTAATGAAAAGCATAGTTAGCATTTGCCAGCTGGATCCCATGCTTCAAATGTCTGAAGTTGCTTTCTACAGTGCTCTTGCTTCTACTTCTTCCACCTGCGAAAGGAGAAAGTGCTGATACTACTGAGTTTCTGCTGGGGTGGCTCGATGTGTAAGCAGATGAGGGCCTGGCTCAAGGCACCATTGGCTTCTGAGTGCCACGGTGCTGTGCCAGGGGTGCGGCGGGCTTGCCCAGAAGCTGGAACCTTCACTCCCATCTCTCCCCAAGCCAGCCAGTCCACCTTGGGGTGGAGCAGGTTGGCCCATGGGGCAGACTCTGCTCTGTCACCCTGTCTCTGGACCGGACTGTCCCACCACTAAAGCAGAAAAGCTGGCCCATGGGAGCAACATAGCCTGACCTCTGGGCTGTCTCACTCTGTCCCTGGGCTGGGTGTTCCCTGCTTTGGGGGTGGGGCAAGCCAGCCTGGGGCGGAGACTGGGTTCTGCCCCCTGCTGCCTACCCCCCCCCCCCCCGTGTGGGAGGAGCAAAAGCCAGCTCAGGGCATCAGAGCCCCTTGAGCCAGCCCTGGTTTCTGCCTCCTCATTGGGTATGCTGTGAGCAACAGATGCTTCAGCCTCTGCTTCCGGGAAGCAGGATCCTGACAGCCTTAATAGGAAGGGCTAGGAATTCTCCAGCATGAGAAGCGGTTGGATTGAATCTTCCTCAGATCCTGGCTAGGAAAACGCAGTCAGTGGTGCTAGAGTAGGTGCGTGTGTGGGAATAGTGGTGGCAGTAACTTTAGTGCATGGGTGGTAGGACGTGAGTAAGTAAAGTTCATAGGCAGGCTTTTATGGAAGAAGAGGGAATGGAGGGATGGAAGTTTAGAAGAAAGATAAGGGAGAAAATAGGGGAACATGAAGGGATGAGAGGGATATTAAAAGCAAGGGAAACTAGAAAAACGCGCTTTTTTTTTAATCTAAGTTCAAAATTGAAGCAAGTAAAAATGAGCCTTCGTAGTCATATAAATGATAGGATTTGAACAATACACATAATTTGCCTGTAATGCCTCTCTTTATTACTATTATGTGTGTGTAATATGTAAGATGCCCATTTAGCTGTTAAATTAAAGGGAGTTGTGATCTGGTGTTTGGCAATACCTTGAGCAATCTACAATCTGCATATTATTAGAGGGAAGAAGGCATTGGAAGGGCAAGGTAATGGGTGTTGTGAACAGGAATCTCTCTTCATTTTTCATCTTCAGGTGGATCAGGAGGGCATTTTCCAGTCACTCTGGGGTCCAGGTTGAGTGGTGAGATTTGCTGCCTGCTTTTCCAGTCATTCAGTTTGTTTCTCTGTACTCATCGCTCAAATTTCATGCTTGGCCATAGCATCTGTCTTCCACAGTTCACTTGTTCACTGGGCCCTGCTTACATCTGCCTTGGCTGTGGAGATTGGGTTGGGAAGGGGTAGACATGATTCACCCTGGAGATTATTGACTTATGTTGTGAATTGGTGGGGCAAGTTGATTGCAGGGAGAAAGGAAGTGCTCCTTGCAACCCTACCACAGAAACAAAAGGTGAGGCTGGAGTCCATTGTTCCATCTAAGCTGTGTGTGTGTGTGTGTGTGTGTGCACGCAACACAGGTCATGAAGCCTCCGCATACAACAAAATAAAGTGCACACAAAAAAATTCAATAGTGCTAATGTTAGTGCTCACAAAGAAACGTTTTTGCGCACACAAAGAAATTGTTTGCGCACACAGTCTCCGAGTAATTAGAGGGAACATTGCTGGAGTCTCAAACTTAGTTCTCCTGTATGATGATTTATCGTGCTACCATTAGATTAATAAATTGGCCCGGGATAATGTTGGCATTTAAAGAGCTTATCTTCAAATGTTTTTAATTCTGTTCTTCTGTTTTATCATAAACTGATGTGGTCCAGCAGTCTTCTGGCTCATATACTGGAAATACTTTGTTTTTCTTTTTAAATGAGTCATCCCCATGCAGTTATAAGAGCCGTGGTTATCTATTAAAGGATTCCTCCTGCCCTATTAAATTGTCATCATATAGTTCATTTACTTTAGATTTACTACTAAAATATTAAAGGATCTTGGGTAACAAACAAGAGGAATTGGAAATGAGCATTTAAGAGTGAAAATTTGATCTAGTTGATATTACTGAAACCTGATGGGATGATCTGCACAACTGGAATGTTAAATGTTTGTAACCTGTTTAGGAAGGATTGAGTGGGCAAATGGTGAAGTACACCATCAAAAATGGCATAACCTGCTTTCAAATCACCAATAACTCCAGGAGACAATTACTGTGAATAGTTATATCCTAAAATAGAAAAAGTACAAGGTGGGATATTGGTTCCTGTCTGTTACAGACCACTAAATCACACTAGGGAAGATGGTGAGTGCTTTCTTATGCACCTATCTACAGTACATAGGAAGAAAAGCTGCATAATTATTGGGAGCTTCAATACGAGAGACACATGCCAGAGGTCTGATGCTGCTAGTACTAAAACATCCTTGGAATTTCTAAACATAATGGATGGCAGTTTCGTAACTCAAAAAGCCTTTCTTCCAGGACAATGGAAAATTCTGTATTAGATCATGTCCTAACAGATAAAGGGGAAGTGATCACAGAGCCAGAAATTAATAATTTGGTACAAGTGATCATAACTGGATCACACTTGTAATGTGCAATCAGAATAGAGCCTGGACCCTAAATACATATCAAGTACACATATACCTGGTGATTTAATAAGGCCTATTTAACAGAGTTGAATACAATTATGAGCTGGATCAGCTGAGTGGAAAAATTCAATCAGAAAAATGTGAATGATAGTTGAGAATACTTGTAAGGACACCTAACTAGGTATACAAAAAATCTGTAATACCAAAATCAAGAAAGAAGGCTGTTTTGGTTTTAAAAAAACCAAACAAACAACAACAACAAAAAAAAGCCCCTAACTTTGTTTAGAAGGGAAGTGAAGGTAGCTATAAAAATATAATGAATGGAAAGGGAAATTGATTTAATGAATATAAATCGGAAGTGAGGAGTTCTAGAAAATTGATAAAGGAAGCCAAAGGACCTAAGGGGAATTTGATAGCCAGCAGATTTAAGGACAATAAGAAGGAATTTTTAGATATACTAGAGGGGAAAAAAAGAATCTTGACAGTGATATTGGTTTATTACTAGATGAAAATGATAGAATTATCAATAATAATGCAGCAAAGGCAGAAGTGTTCCATGAACTTTTCTGTTCTGTATTTGGGGGATAAAACAGATGATACCATCTTTTCATGTGCTTATGATAACGTGCTTTTTATTCCACTAGTATTTCTGGATGATGTTAAACAGAAGCTCTTAAAATCAGGCATCTTAAAATCAGCAGGCACAGATAACTTGCATCCAAGAGTTTTAAGAGTTGGCTGTGACGTGGCTCTACCATTAATGTTGATTTTCAGTACATCTTAGAGCACTACAGAAGTGCCAGAAACCTGGGGAAAAAGAGATGTGCTAGGTTTTTAAAAAGCTCAACAGAATGAACCCAGCCTAACTTCAATCCCAGTAATATAACAAAGCAGTTGATATGTTATCCTCTTTTTGTTCTTTATTAGTAGAGTACTGTAACTAACGCAGATCAACAGGAGTTTACAGAAAATAATTCTGTCAAACTAACCTGCTCTCCCTCCTTTTTTTGGTGGTGGTAGTTGAGATGATAAATTTGAGTGATAAGGGAATGTTGACATAATAAAACATGTCATCTCTGGTTTAGCAATTGATATGGTACTTCATGACACTTGATTAAAACACTAAAATTGATATAAAAGTAACATGGCACACATTAAATGGATTGAAAACTGGTCAATAGATAAGTCTCAATGTAACTGGAAATTATCATCAAACAGGTCTACTTCCTGTGGAGTCCTACAGGGATAGAGTCTTGTTCCTATGCTATTCAACACTTGTTATCAATGACCTGGAAGAAAACATAAACTCAACACACAGAAAGCGTGCAGATGACACACAAATTGGGAGAGTGGTAAATAATGAAGAGGAGAGGTCACTGATAGAATGATCTGGATGGCTTGGTGAATTTGACAGAAGCAAACGGTATGCATTTTAACATAAGATGATCAGGGGACTGGGGCACATGACTTACGAGGAGCGACTGAAGGAACTAGGTTTACTTAGTCTACAGAAGAGAAGATGAAGGTTGCTATCAAATTCCCCCCTCCAACTACTTGGTTTCAGGCTGTGGCTGAGGACGTTTAGGTTGGATTTTAGGAAAACTTTCTCACTTGGAGGGTTGTGAAACACTGGAGTGGGTTGCCTTGGGAGGGGGTGAAATTTCCATCTTTGGAATCTTTTAAGACCCGGTTGGATAAAACCCTGGCTGGGGTGATTTAGTGGGAGTGGCCCTGCTTTTAGCAGGGATTGGACTAGGTGACCTCATAAGATCTCTTCCAGCTCTAATATTCTGTAGCTAAATGTCTGTGTCTAGGAATGAAGAATTAGGCCATGTTACATGATGGAGGATTCTGTCCTGGAAAGAAATGGCTTTGAATAAGATTTGAGAGATGTGGTGGGAAGTCAGCTAAACACATGCTCCCAGTGTGATGCTGTGGCTAAAGGAGCCTTATGCAGTCCTTAAATGTGGTCAGAGGATGTTTCACTTCTGGGTGCTCCTCCTGCTGGCCATCCTGGGGATTAGCTCTAGCCAGGCATTGTACTGCCTCTGGCTGTGTTTCTCCTACTGTTCTGTTGTCCTGTGGCCTTTCTCTCTCCAGGAACTGTAGCCACCTTTTCATGACTGACCGTCTGACCAGGTCACCACAGGGTTCCCCTTTCTGGGAGAGCGTTAAAGTCTCTCCTGGACCAAATCGTTCCGGGAAGTCAACAGTCATCTGCCTGCTATTTGCCACGTTCTCAGTGGCTGGTGGGGGAGCCAGCCTGCCCTCTGCTTCAGGTTTCAGCTCTGGTTCCTCTGGTTTTCAGCCCAGGCCTGCACTGCTTTTCCTTGTTGCTAGTCCTGAGACTTCTACTTTCCTGACTTCCCCCCTCTTTGGATTGGCCATTGTTCTAGAGTCTAATGAGCAGTTGTGGACCACCCCCAATCTCAACATGCCTCCATCCTCCCAGGGGGTGACTGCAGCTGTCCCTTCCCTTGCCAGCTTCCTGGCTTACTATGTAGGCCATGCCTGTCTCTACCCAGCTGAGCTTCATTAATTATTAGCTGAGTCTAATTAGTTGCTCTTTGGGCTCTAGCTCCTCCTCCAGGTGTGGCCTTGGTAGTTAAGTGGGCCTAATTTACCCATTCAGCCTTTGTGGGGATTGCACCCATCACAGAAGCATAAACAGAATCTTGAATAGGAGTAGGGAGGAGGTTTTACTTCTGTATTGTGCTCTGCTGTGATGGCTGCTGTAATACTGCATTCAGTTCTGGTGCCCACAATTGAAGAGGATGTTGGTAAGTTAAAGAAGGTTCAGAGAAGAGCCGTGAGAATAAAAAAGAATCTAGGAGCACAATGTATTTATTTTAACAAATAGTCTGTTAGTGCCTACATTGGGAACAAATATTTACTAGGGGGCTCTTCAGTCTAGCAGACAAGGATATAATATACTCCAAAAGCTGGAAGTTGGTGCTAGACAAATTCAGATTTGAAATAAAGTACAGCTTTTTAATGGTGAGAGTAATTAATTGGAATAATTTTCCAATTGTCTATCATCAGCAACTTTAAAATCATGATTTGGATGTGTGGGTCTTCAAGAAAAACTAGGAATAATTTTATAGAAATTCTGTGGCCTGCTTATACGATGTAGGAGATCAAACTAGATGGTTATTTTCTCTTCCGGTCTTAGAATCTGAATCTATGAAAGTAAAAATCCTTCAAATGTGTCCAGTTCCAAATACGTCTTTTAAAGCTGTATGCCCTTTAAATTATTGGGCCTGTTCCTTCTAAACATCAGTGTAAATCAAGAATTTGGTAGAGTTACTTTGGACTTACAGTGATGAAAATGATGGAAGAGAATCAGGTCCACTTGTGCATGTATTAAAGCTAATTTTTGAAGTTAAACTTTTGCTCATATGTATCTTTTCTTTATTTGAAGAGCTCTAATTTATGGAGCACGAGAAACACCAAGCAATGCTCTTGTTTGCACTCATTGATGGAATAATGAACAGACTAAATATGGGAAACTATTATTGTACTGTTGCTGAAGTTTTCATATTGTAGTGCAAGTAAACAGTTCAAAGAATCTGAAGAGGCTTTTTTAAATGCATAGTCTTATCATTCATGGTACACGATAGCTTGACAGAAAATTGTATTGGCATGTTTGTGATCACTTCATATTCCCACTTCTTTAATACTCCTATTTGTGTGTGTTTTTTATAGCGCTTTTCTGCTTTTAAACTGGAAAATCGAAACACTGATATTTGTTTAGTAGACTATGTGAGTGACTGAACATGTGCTAAATGATGTATTAACACTCGGGAGTCTGGTATTAGTGCATTTGCCCTGTGGAAGAGATCATGTCCCACTGCAAGACTGCCCTAGGTGTGCAGTACAGATCTGTTGCATTTTATCCCCGCACTTCTCCTCCATCCCATAACTACTCTGTCTCAGGAAGGAATACTATAAACACTGCTAGCTTCAGATGTCTGTAGCTGGTAGTGTTTCTAACATTCCTGTAGAACTGCTGCTATCTTCCATCTAATACATAGCAGTGGGGATTTTTTTTAGGGGGAAAGTAGAGGAGTGGTGTGGGATGGGCAGATTAGAAAGGCTTGGAATTGGAGTCATGGCTGGAAAGAACAAGAGATGAGGAATGTCTAGAAATAAGAAAACAGATGATAGACACCAAGAGGAAATCTGTCCCACTAGAAATAGCACCCCTTGTCAGAAATATTCAAATGAATTGGGAGAACCTTATTTTACCTCAGGGCTGTCTTTAGGGTAGGGTGACCGGGGGAGCCGCCCAGGGCCTTGTGCTTTGGGGGGCCCTGTGGGACTGCGCTGCGGCCCCCCCCCCAAGCTGGGGACCGGGCAAGCCAGCCAAGGACGGCCCAGTTCAGTGCTGCTGGTCTGCCCTCCGCCCCCCCCCCCCCAAGGCCACATGCGCTGCTCTGAGCTCTGTGCTGGAGGGGACGGGAGGCAGCGTGGAGCTGGTATCGTTGCCCTTGCCCCGTGCTGCCTCCTGCCGCCTCCCTGCTGCTCTGGCACAGAACTCAGAGCAGTGTGTATGGCTGGGGTGGGGGGGAGGACCAGCAGTGCTGAACTGGGCTGCTCTTTTGGCCACTTGCCCAGTCCCTGGCATGGGGGGGGCAGTGCGGGGGTTTGCCCTTCCCCTGGGCTGACGGCCCTGCCCCCCAATGCTGGGAGGGTTGTGGGGGGCACCACAGAGGGCGATTTGCCTGGGGTCCCCCCCCCGTAGGGACTGCCCTGTTTTACCCAAACACTTTGTCATTGGAGTTGTTCTAAGTCGTGTTAAGATGAAGCATTAGAAAATCCATGCACCAAAGACAGCTGTCTTACTCTCTTCTATAGACTGCTGTGTATGTTTGCTCTGCCATTAATGGTTGTTGGTTACCGTACATACTCGCAGATAAGCTGATCTGCATATCAGCCAGCCCCCCCTTTCTGAGTCCCCAAAGCAGTAAAAAAAATTGGGTGTCCTACATATAAGTCAAGGTCCACCTGTGGCCTCGGCCGCTAACACCCCCCCCCCCCGCACCACTGGCTTCCCCCTGAGTCCTGGACACCCTCTGTATTCCCCAAAACCCTGCTGCTGCTTTTCTCACTTTTCCCCAACACCCCCTTCGCCGATGCCCCTGTTGCTGCTGCTGCTGCTGCTGCTGCTGCTGCTGCTGCTTTCCCAGACACCCCACAACTCCTGCTACCACTTTCTCTGACCTCCCGGACACCCCCCAACCCCCCAGGCTCTCTTACCTGGCTGCTCCAAACGCAGGGGTCCCCTCCTTTTTCTAACCCCAGCCCTGGGTCCGACTCCCCAACATGGCCACTCCAGCCTGGAGCATGCTCAGTGCATGCTAAGGGCTGGAGATCTACTGTGAAACTCCGGGCTGGGGCTGTCTACCATATTGACGTATGTATAAGGTGGGTGCCAACTGTAAGGGCAGTTTTGAGGTACAAAAATCTCGGCTTATACACGAGTATATACAGTAGTTTAGATGCTGGGAATCAGGAGTGTTTGTTTCCCGGTAGATGTTAGAGTTCAGAAACAAAAACATTGAAGGTTATATTTCTTTTACAAAGTAGCTAATGTTTTTTGACTTCAGTGCTTTGAGACTGGTACAGCTTTGATGTGCATATTAAAAGTCTGGAGTTCCTGTATGTAAGGTTGTTATGGCTCTGTTATTCGAGGTATTAGACAGACAAGGTGGGTTAGACTAATTTCTGTTATGGTTATTTTATGAAAGCTGATATTTCACCCATCTTGTTTCTCTGGAAATGCTGTAGCTTCCATCGGATGTAGGTTTTGGTAGGTGTTGAATTAGGTAAAGTAGAGTTAATTTAGTTAACATCTGAATATTAAAATAAAATGATAGCAGGAATTGTATCTAAATGCAGGTTCTCTTACAGCTCATAATTGTGTGATATTTATAAAGAAATGTGAGGTCACTGGCTTCCGGTATGAGCCATTTCCTGAAAACCTCATCTTACGTGGTGAATCTAAAAGTGTATTTCTTAGAAAAACTCAGCTGTGTTTTTGTTTTTTCCTCTCTTGCTGTTAGCAGTCCATCTTGTTTTGCTTCTGTTACAGTGTTTATATATTACTATAGAATAAGGATATTTCAGTAATGCAAGGATACACTAGAGTGCACTCAAGTAGTGGTTTGTAGAACAAACATTACATGGATATTTACTTCATATATATCAATAGATTAAATTATCCAGTGTAGTAGGGAGACTGCTCAAGCATGCCATGTCAGACATACAGAAGAATATTACTAGTACCAACTAGTCAAAAATAATGTCAGACCCCCAAAATCATGTGACTGGCTTCAGAATCAGGAGGTTTTTAAAAATAATTCATATGGGATTTTCTTTAGTTTCCCTTCTAGTTTGAGTCTTTAGGGGATGCTTAGGTTACTTTCCCTACCTTTTCTTGGCTAGGGCTAGAAAAATACTTTTTTAAAAAGGAGAGGGGGGAAAATAAAAAAAGAGAGCTGAAATTCTTCTCTTTGTTCTAGTAGTTGAGGCTTTAAGAAAATCCCCAAATATTGCAAGTCTTACGATAGAATCACAAGAGTTGACAAATACTGAGAAGCCGTACATACTCTTAAATATTAAAAAAAAAAAAAAAAAAAAAAAAAAAGAATCCCCCCATCCCACAGAAAAAACCCAACCACCAACAAAAAACAAAAAACCTTCTTTGGGTAAATGCAAGTAATAGAAGACGGCTGTCCCCCCCCCCCCCCAGCCTTCAGAAATTGGAAATCCAGCTCTAGTGGAGCCAAGAGAAAAGCGTAACTGCTGGCAGGTAGTGTGTCTGGTGGAAGTTAGGGGGCTAGAAAGTGTGTGTGAAGAACACAGTTCATGAGGAACTTAAAAATGAAATGGATCATTAGCAAAATAAATATATATATTCATTCAGTATTGGGAACAATATCTGTCACCCACCAATTCTCCATCTTTTTAAATGAAGGCACTGAGGGGGGAGGTCTGACTGAGATCTGCAGGTCATCAAACCTGAGTTTATTATCAGATTCACTGATTGAAACAATAATGCAAACTAATTACAAAATGCCTAGAGCAATGGTTTTCAAACCATGGGTCAGGACCCAGTACTGGGTCGCAGACCCTCAGTTACTGGGTTGTAGTACGCCCTGCTCCTGCTGCTGAAAGACTGGAATACCTGGCTCAAAAATGTAATTGTTGGGTTGCAGGCATAAATTATTTTTTTAACTGGGTCTCAAGAAAAATGGTTGAAAATGAGTGATCTAGAGAAGCATAATATGATGGACCAAACAAATATAGTTTCTGTAAAGTAAAATTGTGCAATTCAGGTCTGTTAGAATTCTTGGATCAGTAAGAAAAATAGTGACTGATAGAGATGTGACTTTGAATACAGAGAACCATGTTCCAAAGGGGCATCTGTGTTACTCTAGTTCAGCAAAAGAAACGAGTCTGTGGCACTTGAAGACTAACACATTTATTTGTCACAAAATAAAACGAAAGCTCATGCAATAAATTAATTTGTTAGTCTTAGGTGCCACAGGATTCCATGCGTCTTTTGAGAACCATGTGTGATGTTTGGATGTGTTGTCAGGCAGATCTGAAGTTGATGGGTATTGGTTACTCATCCAGTGCAGTTCACGCATTTATTTAGCGTGAAAGAGGGATGATGATTTGCTAAATTTTTCAGAAATAATACCAGTCGAGAAAATATTTTTGGCATAGACAACAGTTTCTTTCAGTGGGATATAATTATTCATTTTTAGCAACTCAACATAATGGTTTTTTAATGTTAAAAATAATTTTTTCCTTTTCCATGATATCATGTCGGCAATAGCTGCTTCACTTCAAAATGAAAATAAAAAGATGCTGTCAGTATTTCTCTAAATTTTCATGGTTAGATTGCACATAGGTATTGTCTTCAGCTTGTCCATCTTATCTCTTATCTGTTTTTTCTTAAGCAAGCCAAACCACTTTTGCCAGGCAGGAATAAACAGAGTTTTTTAGCACTGTTGCTCAGACCTCAGCTATGTGGATTTTGTATGGTCAGCCCATGAAAAATTGTAGGTGCTAGGCTA
This sequence comes from Podocnemis expansa, assembly GCA_007922195.1. Taxonomy (NCBI): domain Eukaryota; kingdom Metazoa; phylum Chordata; order Testudines; family Podocnemididae; genus Podocnemis; species Podocnemis expansa. The sequence goes on from ML682033.1 coordinate 1,639,360, forward strand.
CTTTCAGGTTCACCCTTCCCTCTGTGTTTGTCATTTTCACCCCCATCTGTTGACTTCTTCCTCTTCAGAGATAGAAATCTGGGACTTCAGGGCAGCAGAATTCCATCTCCAAATCGGAGCATTGAGGAAAGCTTTATGGGACTGGGCCTTGTAGCTGTTTCTTAACACTGGGAAATTTAAATTCTTATTCACTGTTTAAACAGAATCTTGACAAGTTCCAAAGGGGTAGTAGCCCTTTTAGTCTAGTTCAGCGAAACAAACAGGGAGTTCCACAGGACTGCCAAAGTCTGCCCCTTTGGAACAGGACTCCTTGTTTGTTTAAACTGAAGTGACCAAAAGCATAAAGGCTGCAGTTTCAGACAGTCATCACTAGGAGGACACACAGACCACACTATTAAGCAGCGAGTTGTTTAAAGTTTTTATATTCCTCATTTTTGTTGCTGCTTTACTAGGAAAAAGGCAGAGATTTAAACACTGTCAGAATGATGCATAATGAAGTTCTTGCTAGTTCAGATATTTGATTAAATTTTTAAAAAATGCAGAACAGAATAAAAAAGTGACATAGTTGGGAATTGGTTTTTATGTGATTACTCCAAACCATCTGTGAGTGAATCAAAAGAACACTCATTCATCAGAGCAACCAGCAAGCGATACGATTAGTAAGAAAAATCATCCCTTCAAGGTGTGTTATTTATTTCCCATTACAAAGTTTCTTGTGCCTACCTCTGAAGCATCTGGTACTGGCCATTGACAGACAGTATACTGGGCTAGACAGACAAATGGTCTGATATGGGAGTTCTTGTTATCTTGACTGATGTTACAGTCTAATATGTATGTGGTCCTTTGACAAGGTATGAGAATAGTTTGTGTTTTAATCACAGTAAAACCTCCCTTAGAGACCATCTTTAAAGAAAGACCAGCTGCTTGAATGACTGACTGTTTTTCAGAGGCTATAGAATACCACTACTCTTTGTGCAAACTTTGAAGAGAGACCACCCCTTGCAGTTGACTACTTTGCCAGTTCCCATGCATGGTCACTATTTATCAGGCTTTATTTACTCTGCCAACATTTACATACTTAGATTCTTGCACTGTTCAAATAGGATAGTAGTAGGCAAGCAGTCTTACTGACTTTAACTATCCTTACTGCAGGAGTAAGTTACTACTCAACATACAAGTGAAAGAATCTGAACCTTATGATATAGCATTATTAACGTATGTAGCACTTAAAGACAAGTAAGACAACAGGATTCATGCCTTATGACACATGCATTTTAGGATCAGATGAGAAAACTGAAAACGTTACAAATCATGGGGTTGTTTAGAGGGGTGCAGGGAGTCAGCAAAACATGGGGAAAAGGAAGCTGCTTCAGCTGAGCATCTTTTTAAAATTTAGATCAGTGATTATTATGTTGCAGTTTAGTATTTTTGTTTTTGGGGTGCTTTCTCACTTAAGTGTAATAGAGATGACTTAGATAATATGAGAGCTGAGTCTAACTGAAGGAACTGAATTTTCAGGGGGTATTTGATACATGAAAAGGTTGTATGTGAAAAAGTAGGTTATTCTGTGTCTAAGGGTCATAATAAAAAGGCAGCATAAACAAGGATAGTAATTAATTAAAAAAAAAAACTCCAGAACCCTTCACCAATTCTCTATATTGACGCCGATATGCAAGAAATTGTTCAAAACATGTGTTTGTGCTCATTTTTATGTGTTTTAAGATTTCTGCCTTCCTTGTGTTTTTCTTTTCATGTCAGAATTTATAGGCACTTCAGCATTGGTCTTCTGATACTGCTGGAGGACCAATTGGTTGTCTTAAAAGGTATATTTTTAGATTTCACATTTTTAATCACCTTAGTCAAGGGGTTGAGCTATGAATTTTTACCAAAGATGTCCTTTTCTCCAAAATATGAACCTTTATATCTCTTCCCGATGTCAGCCTCAGGTTTGGAATGCTCTAGAAACCCAGATGAAAACATTATCTTTCTGTTTTTGGTGCTAATAGCAGCTTTGAGATATCAAGGTCTCTCTGTTTAGGCAGGGCAAACAAAGTGAGTGGATCCATTGAATAACACTATGGCTGAAACTAACTTACTTGCAGGGCTGGCTCTACTGTGAGGCAAGAGACAGACATGGCTTCAGGTGACGGTTCTGAGGGGCGCCTAGCCCCCCCTGAAGATCAGGCTGGCTCCCGCCTCTTCAACTCTTTCTTACCAGCTCAGGCACTGTTAGTCAACCAGCAGCTTAAGTCATGTAGGCAGAGTGCACTTTAAATCTCTTTGCAGGCAGACACTGGAGATTTATGCACTTTGGAAAACCATTTTCAACCTTAGTGAATGGGAGGGGGTGCGCCAAATCAAAATTTGGCTTGGGGCATCACAACCCCTTAGGCTGGCCCTGCTTACTTGTCATCCCTTGTCAGGTTTTGCATTGCCTGTTCTGTTCAGCCATCATGCTTGCTGTTGTCTACATGCTCGTGGTCAGTTCACCTGACTGCCTTGTTCTGCTCCTTTGTCTAGGAGAGGACGAGATCTGCTAGTTTTTCTTCAAGTGGATCTGCCTATTTCCACTTTACAAGTATTTCACCACCTTGTGCCTTACACTAACAGTCCTCTCTACAGATATTAGGTAGTGTGTGCTTATGCCCCTCTCTGTCCTTCCCCCCTCAGCATCACTCATGTACTGAGGAAGAAAGCTAGATAGGATACAGAACACTTTCACTACCTTGATTCATTCCAGCTTTGTGCTTCGATGGATGTAAATCTCTCTGATCTCTTTAGAGCTGGTCCTTTTTGGTTTCTTAAGGTAGTGTTAGTTTGGTAGTTAACTTTTTCCCCCCCTGCAAGTTTAACTTTATGGCAGAGTCAAAAACACAGAGAGAGCTGCAATTCAGGAAGTATGCTTATTGCCTGCCGTCTTCTATGCATTAATTGACCACCTTTGATGCCTCAAGTTCCTGGGGAAAGATGCTCTTGTGTTCGGTTAGTTGGACCTTTACTTCCAGAACCTACAAGGGAGACTCGTTCGGCTTCAGTGCCATAGGAGATGAATTTGTGTAAATTGTCAGATCTGATGCAGACCAAATCTTTGGTTCCAATTTTGATTCTGTCCACATCCTCAATTCAGAAAGCTTTATCAAAATGTCAGCCCAAGTTAATCTTTTAGCTTCTGTTCATGTGTCAGTTGGAGTGTAGAAACAAAAGGTTTGGAAAAAGAGGCAAGTTTCTCTACTTCCGTGGTATCCTTTTGATCTCTTCTTGGGAAGAAGAATCTCAGATGTATAGACCTTTCCGTGAAACACTTCGCTTCCTGCTCCAAGAATCCCAGGGTCTCCACAAAGAGTTGGATCCCCATAGACTGTAAAGTCAGAAGGGACCAGTATGATTATTTAGTGTGACCTCCTGCACAATGCAAGCCACAGAACCTCACCCACCCACTCCTGCTGTGTAAACCTCTAACTTATGACTAAATCATTAAAGTCCTCAAATCATGTTTTTAAAGACTTTAAGGTACAGAGAATCCGCTAGCAATTTAGTCATGCTCCATGCTACAGCCGAAGGTGAAAAACCCCCAGAGCTTTTGCTAATGTGCCCCTGGGGAAAAATTTCTTCCTAACCCCAGTATGGTGATCAGTTGAACACTGAGCACATGGGCAAGGCTCAACAGTCAGAAACTCACAAGGTATTCTCTGTAATAAGTCAGAACTCATCCCATCATTCATCTCATTGGCATAACTATCACCACATCGCTTTCTAAATCTGTTATACCCAGTGCATTCTGTCTTCAATGCAGGTCGTTCCCTGGGGAAAGATAAAGAAGATAATCAGAAGCATGTGGCTTGCTTGGGGCCTGTGGCCTCATTGGGACAACCTCTGGATTTTTCAGTTATTTTCCAGGTGCAGTGTTACATCTGTAAAGGATCTGACAGCCCTTAGATTCTCAGATCTGATTTCTCAGGATCCCTCAGTGCTATAGATGGCCTGAAATGTCACCTGAAAATGATGAAGTGGTAGTTTGCAAACAGATGATGAACTGGATTTATCACTGGACAAACACTTTTCCTGCACTGATCACCCCTTCTTCTAACAAGGATGCCGTGCAGTTTCGTGATTTGGTGGTCCACTCCAATTCTGCTAGCAGTGAGTATGGAAGAGTCTTCACACCCTGTTTTAGATATCCTTGGTACTACTTCTAGGAATAAAATATTCCCTACTTGTTTTGGATGGCTTGCTACAGCTGGCTAAATTTGTGAGGTCTGTGTCTGCTTCTTGTTGTTCATTTGGCATTCAGAAAGGCTGACAAATTACATCAAATACCCTCTTGGGTTTCTTCTACTTGCATACCTATTGCATAGGTAACTTGCTGGTGGTGGCTGCTGCCAATAACAGGGCAAGATTTGGACTACCATATTCTTCCCCATATAATAGGGAAGGCAAAAAGGTGGTGGTTTTTTGTTTTTTGGGTTTTTTTTTAAGTGTATGTGTGAGATGTGTGTTCAGTATTTGGTTGGCAAACTATGAGAGAGTCATAATCCATTACAAATCCCGTTTACAGACTGACTTTTTTACAGGACTTACCAGATGACAGAAGTGCAGTTTTAATGGAAGACCAAAGAGTAGCCAAGCATTCCCTTAGATTCTTCTTGCAGCTTCTGACTCTGCTGCCAGAGCATTGGCGTCTGCTCTGAGCATGAGGAGGCAGCGTGCTTGTCTTCATTCCTTCTTGCTAGCTCTAAAAGACACTAGACTTAAACTGGAGGATCTTCCCTTTTTAAGAGAAGGGCTCTTCAGCAAAAAGAGAGACTAATTCCTCAAAAAATTAAAGAATATGAGATTGACCACTTGCTCTCTGTGTTTAATTTCCTATGTTGGAAGAGGGTCTCAATTTCTTCTTTCTTGTACCAGAGAAAGTCCTGCCCACCAGTCTGTCGTTGTAGTACTTTTTGCAAAGTCAAAAGCATCAACAATATCAGTAGTCTGCAATCCAGATCCTCAATTCCCCTGACTGTGTCAGCCATTGGACTTTGACACTGTCTGTTCTTGAGCTGTCATGTCTTTCTGTCTGTTCAGAAAATGCTAATTAAAGCTTGAAAACAGTCTACTTAAATCACACTGCAAGTTTTGTCCAACTATGCACTGTATGAAGTGGACCAGGTTGTAGGCATGGATGAAAGCAAAATGTGATTCTCCTGTACCTGCTTCCATTCCTTCTGTTCTAGAATACTTGTGTGTTTAAAATTTTTTTTTAAATGTATTGTTAAAAGTTCACAGGCAGCCATCTCTGCCTATCATACTTTAGCTGATGGTGGATCATTGTTGGCAGTTGGGTTAATATGTTTACACAAGATTTATCAAATTCATATCCCTTTGTTAGAGATCTCGTCCCTTTTTAGACTCTCAATTTGGTGTGTGCAGTGCTGGCAAAATAGCTGTTCGGAGCTATAGCTTAAGTGTTTTTTCTGTTGTTTATCACAGAGATTAACCTAAGTGGTACACAGGTACACATGTGTGGCTAACATTTATAAAGCAAACTGCAAACTTTCCACAAAGGCGCGGTTGCGTACCCTGCAAGTGGCATCTCGTTCTTGGCAGTCCGCCAGCTGTGGCGCCACTAGTGGCACAGCTTTTCAGCGGCTCCACTCCCGGTAGCACCCGCTGCCACTTTCGGGGCTCCCAGACACAGTGTCTCACCAGCCACTGCTTTTTGGGAGCTCTTGGAGCTTCTGGAGGTGGAGGCGCAGCAAGCACTGCCACCAGCCACCACTCTTCCGGGGCTGCATTCCTGGGGCAAGTGTTGCCACCAGATGATTGTCTTCCATAGCTCTTGTTCTCAGGTGCACAGGGAGAGGAGCCATCCTGCGGGAAAGGGAGAGAGCAGAGCTATTATACAGGTGGGGGAAAGGGAGGGAGGGGAAGGAACAATTGCACAGGGAAGGGGGAGGGGGTAGAGAGATGAGCCATTTAATGGGAAGGGAAAGGGAAGAGAGGGCATGGGGGGTAGAGGAGCTGTTTCTGGGGAAGGGTGAGGGAGAGGAGCAGAACCTGTGTGGGGAAGGGAAGGGAGGCAGTGGAACAGAGCCCACGGGGAAAGGGGTTGTCAGGGTCACCCAATGGCATGGCACAGCAGGGGCCAGGGAAACAGGGGACTGAAGGGGCCGGAGACCCCACAGAGCAGGGGCCAAGGAAGAGGTTGGTGAGCTGGGGAAGGGGTTGGAGAGCTCATGCAGATGGGCCAGGGAAGGGGAGCCTGCGCTGTGCTGGCTGGGGAACGGATTGGGGAGCCCGAGTGGCGGGGGCAGAAGGAAGGAGTCCCATCACCTGGCTGCATGGCTTCCTTCTCCCACCCCACCAAGCTCCTTTGTCACCACTGCCCTTTCTACCATCCCTCCCTTGTCCTGCTCCCTACACGCCCCCTTGCCATCCTGCATAGCCATCCCTGCCCTAATCACAACTCTGGTATCTGAATACCAAACTGTTTCTTCTGGTACTCATTTGAGAACCTGATTTGAAAAATTATGTCATCCCAGGCTGTCATTGTTGACACTGTGTTGACCAGAAGAGTGAGCACGTTGAGTACCTTATTCACATTTAACTACTACTTTTTGTAAAGAGATGGTTTTTAGACTGTGATCCCAGGTCCCTCCCTAGAGGTGCTGTCTGATTTTTCATATCGATCAAGATGTCTAATTTTGCTTTTTTCTCCCTACTGGAATGGGGCTTAGGGGAAAATCTGTCCTCTAGGTTTTTGATGCCAGTAGGGCCCTCACTTACTCTTCAGACGGAAATAAAAAGATTTTCTGTCTTATACTAAAAAACCTAATAGTTTGCATTGTTTCTTCAGACTGTCTATAGATGGATTAAACAATGTATAGTTAAATGTTTTACCCAAACAAAAGTTTCTGAATTCACTCTGATTCAACCACATTCCACTAGCATTGTGGTGACTTCCTTTGTTTGTAGGTGCCAGTTGCTGAAATTTGCAGAGCTGCAACATAGACTTCGGTGCACACTTTCAGTTAGCAGTGTCCTTTGGACTTGGCATCCAGGAAAGATGAAGGATTTGGTAAAGCAGTGCTTGAGTATCTTTGATTACGACTCTGCTCCTGCCTCTAGGCCAGTTTTCAGCTTTGCTTAACTTAAGTCTCCCCCATAAATGGGGGTATGCAGAGCCACTAGAAGAAGAATTGAAGGTCACTTATTTCTACCCATGGTTCTTCAAGATGGCTCTGCATATTCACACTTCCTATCTGTCTCCTCCTTTGTTAGTCCTGGTTTTGTGGTGAAAGTTACTGAGGTGGTGAAGGGATTCTGTCTGCTATATGGCTTTACCCTCAGAAAATCAGCAGTGGTGATGAGGCAGAGAGGGTGTAAGCGCTCTAGTGAGCACCACTAAAAGAGGTCTCTACTTCAAGGCACCACAAGGTGGTGCAGTACTCATGTGACTCTTTTTGTTAGACCGAGGGATTTTTGTGAGTTGTATAGTTCTTTTGGAAACATGCTGAGACTAGAAGGGAAAGATTAGGGTGTATTATTATTCTTTTTTTTTTCCTAAGGGTTGATCATCTCATCCCACTGCTGGAGCAAGGACTGTGATCTCAAACTATGCCTGGGCAAAAAGTACAAATCTACATGTTAATTGTGGAAGGACCCAAGTTACATGGAACAACATATTTTACCCTAAAATTTGGATAAAAGGTGCCTTATAGTGAAGAGCTTTGATGGGCTCTCACATACCCTGGATTTTACACTTGTATGACTTTTTTTTTTGCTTCTGATGGAGGCACACTGGTTGACCTCAGTCAAGGTTAGTACCTGTTTCAGGATGTACACTGTAACAGAGAACAGAATTTGGTTATGGAATTTCAGACTACTAAAGCATCTGATTTATTCTTCTCACTTCAAGTTTACACTCGTGAACCTGACTTAAATGTCAGTATAATGAATTGGGACAACAGAATTTTTTTCACTTTGCTGTGCTCGTGAAATGATGACTCTATGGACTGGTACTTGACTGTGAAGTCTTTAAAGAACAAACACACACAACTGATTCTCCATTGACAGAGATTCCACTAGACATGTACGTAAATGTTCTAAGTGGCAGCGGGCAGAAGAGAGAGGATATAGATTGGGGGAACTGTAAAATTTGCACCCTATAGCTCTTTGTGTTTAAAAAGTACCTTTTCTGTTTTCCTAACCCAGGTTTGGTACAACAGAAAGGCTGTTGCAATATCAAGTATTGCCATCTCAGGTTAGTCATATATCCAGATGACTTGCTCATGAGAACAGTTCTTGCAGAGTAAGACAGAACAGGAAACTGACTTATTAGTTACTTTATCTAGGCAGTGTAAGTGTGTGTCTATGCTTTGTTATCCTGACATAAAAGCAGGGTACAGGAGTGGAATACGAGTCCTTTAATTTGTGAAAAGCACAATCTTACAGTCTCCAAAAGTCTCATGGAAAGTACCCTGTAGTGCAACATCGATGATGTGAGAAGCAGAGCAAAGGTGATTGTATCAGCATGGAATTAGACAGTTTTCCTATCCAAGCAGTTTAGAGTCTGACAGCTTCAAATCAGGAGATGTTTAGGAGAATGCATGAATATATTGTCTGTTTTATGGGTGCATCTGTGGAAGGAATTCCTTGGGCCTTGATTCATCTGTTAATTGACATTGCTTGTCTCAGTTTATAGAGTCTGGTGACAATGTTCTTGACATGCTTTTGCATCCCAACTCAAATACGAAGACAAGACCAAGGCTTTTGGTCATCAAGATAGCTATTGTTGTATATTATGGATATTTATTTTAGAAGTGAGAGCTGTGTACTTTACATGAATCTGGTTAATTTATATGAAGTTGGTTGAGAGCCTAGTACCCCAACAAAAAACTGCAAGTCAGTGTGGAAAGATGCCTTGAAAGTGCATGTTTAATCATGAATGGATCTTCAGCATAGTCAGCCACTTAGCAGAAAGACTCCACTTTGCTGTATAATATTTGAGTAGGTAGTGAGGTCGTTCTGGGGAATGACATTTGACCTGGGACGTATTGAAGGGAACTGATGCTGGATAGGCAAATGCCTGCAGTATTCCACCCGGATAGCATAGTGAACTCAATGAAATGCCTGCGACGTCAACATGGGTTTGTCCATTGTGCCACAACTCTAGGATGTTTTAAGTTTTTTGCTGTTTTTTGTTTTCAGAATTCACTGGCATTCAAAGAGTATGGATTTTCTCCAGTATGGAGTGTTGCTTAGATTTAGATCTTCTCAAGATGCTTGTTTATTGGCCCAATCACTAAATAAAATAGAGGGGTACTGGCCTAGGATATTAGTAATATTAGGGGTTGTTACACTGGCTATCACCCCACTGCTTAAGTGCTTCATAGGTAAATAGGTTAGCAGGGTAACAATATGGATATCATGGGTTGACTTGGCCCTGTACATGAAACAGGTGCAGCTTCCCTTGCCAAGGCAAATTCTTCCTTGTCAGTGGAGAGGGTGGGACAGCACCCAGTGCTATGAAGGGTCAGGGATGAGATCTGGTGAGAGTAGTGTGTGAAAATTGGTCAGGAAAATGGGCAGGTGAGAGCTTCCTGAGAGGCAGCTGGAGGTGGTCTCAGGGGAGAGTTCTCTGCAGGCACTTCTTGGAAAGGAAGAGGAATTATCAGGAAGCCAGTTGGCAGGCTAGCCTGCCAGGTTAGGGAGCCAAAGCCAGAGCTTGGAGGCTGAAAAGGGTTGAGATTTAGGAAGCCAGAGGAGGGGTATCTAGATGACCCAGAGCCATGAACAGAAAAGGGGGAAGAGAGCTGAAGGCTGAGAGCAGCAGAGGGAGATGTTTGTTGGCTCTCGGAGCTGGAGAGTCAGAGAAATCTGAAGTCTGTGCATGAGGTATGGTGAGAGATGCCAGAGCGTCATGAGAGATGTTGGGGCTGGTTGTTTTGTTATGGTTTCTGTGCATCTAAATGAACGAATCTCATAAAGACTGTTTATATTTAGGAAGATGGTCTAGACCACTTCTGGGACTTCAGAAGGGGAAACTAAAACAGGTGCACCTGTTGTTCCAGAGACTGCTGCAGGAGGATGCTCCATCTGGGGCCATAATGTGGCAAAGGTTTTAAGGGGGGGAAAAAAGAAAAGGTTTCAATTAGGGTGTGAAAATGGTCTGAGGGAGAAGGACCTTCAGGTGACCTAAAATGATCATCCCATGTCTTTATAGCTGGACTCCCTTAATTGAAAGGGCTTTATTTCGCTGTCTCTTGTTTTCTCTGTCAGAGTAGACTACTTTCTGCTGTTGGCATGTGAGTTTGGAGTGAGTTTGTCGCCACTGACAGCCTGTTCTCCTTTCTGTGCCATTCATCTGACAAAGTTTATTGGTGATTAAGGTGACCTGCAGACCTGTGGATTTGAATAACAAGAGGCCAGTTTGTTCTATATTGTAGTTGACATAGGGTTTGACATAGGCCGGGTGCTGCTTTTGTATCCTGATACCTGTTTCTGCTGGGGAAATGCAGGAGAGGGGCACCATCTGATGTTCAAGAATAAATTGCAGGTGCTTTACTATGTAGTTGGCAAATTCAGCAGCGGGACAGCTAAGCACCTTTTGAAGCTGGGCACCTAACTGCGTGCAAATTTTGTGGTGTCCTGGGTTAACTATTGCTCCACATCTTGTCCTAGTATCTGAGGGCTTCCCTGTTTAGGGCATGCTGAAAATGTAAAACGTTCAACAGTTTCTGGAGGGAATCCAGTCTGGTTGCTTCTATATCAACATGGGATGAAGAGAGTGTCATAAACCTTGCTTGAGTGACGTTGTGGTTAGACTTGAAGACCAGAGTGTGTGTGGTATCCCCAGGTCCTCTCCCAGGGTTTAGACTGGATTTAGCATCTTGTCAATTGACCTTTTGAATCTGTCATGTGTTTTTAAAAAAGAAGCAGCTGAAAAACCCCAGTGGGTTTCATATAGGCCAGGAGACTGGATAATAGAGTGCTTTGGCTGTGTCTTGAAGGAGGTCTGCAGTTTGAGAACTGGGGGGAGGCGTGGGTGATTCCAGCTGTGTGCTGGGTGACAAGTCAGCTGCTACTGTAGATAGTTTGCCGTGTCTCTGGGGATCTCTAGAATCCAGACTTTTCTTGTCGTTGGTTTTGCGAATAAAATGAACACATCAACGGTGTTACTTTCTTGGGTGGAGCATCCTGTGTGTCATGTTAGAGGGGAACAGAACCGCTACCCCACTTCTTGTATTCTTCACTCTGTCCTGGGATCTAGAAGCTTATGGGGGACTAAGTGGATTAGTTTAGGATTGCTACTGCAGTCTGCTGCCATGCTCTCTTTTCGTCTGTTCCCAGATCCTACTCCAGATAGATTCTTGCTTAATCAGCAGGACTGGCTCAAGGGGTTGTAGCTTTTGCTTTTGTACTGTGAGGGGGGGTGAAGTCTGGAACCTGGCCTCCGCTCTGGGCTGGCTTGCCCCACCCCCAGGATGAGGAGCAGCCAGCCCTGAGGTGGAGCAGGCCAGCCTAGAGGCTAGGCTGTGCTCTCCTGCCTCTCCCCTGGGCCAGCTGTTCCTCCTTAGGGGTGGGGAGGGCCAGCCCAGAGGCGGGGTGTGAGAGCGGAGTGCGATCCATGGGCTGGCCTGGGGCAGAGTGGCTGGCTCAGGGGAGGGGCGGGAGTGTAGGGTCTGGCTTCTAGGCTGGCCCGCCCTGCTGCTGAGGCCCATACACTTTCGTGCCCTGAGCTGGTGCCACTGGCTCATTGCTAGAGCTGGCCCTGTTGTTGTAGTGGTACCATGCTGCATGAACAACTGCTAACCTTAGACTCTTCAGATAGGCAGATTAAAAGTGCCCAGCTGACTTCCCAGCACAAGTCCCAATGAAAGTTAATGGGACTTCTGGTCCTAATTACTCAGGCAGTTTTGGCTGTTTCACCCACTCTTAATGGGAGAACAGTCAGGTTAATTGAAGTAAAGTAAAATAATCTTGGTGAAGTTGATGTGCCCTTGTGTCCTCCTACAAAACTTTTAAATTTTTTGCTGAGGTTTTCTTGTTTATTTGTAGCATCATTCCTGTTGCCTACGGAAGTGAGTTGACTGACAGAGGAGAAACTGTGAAACTGCCTGTAACTCAGTGTTGGCAGATGCAGCTAATAAACCACGGATAAACAGAACTGATTTCTATGGGAATAGTTGCAGAGTAAGGTGCTGCTCTTTAGAAATAGAAAGTGTCAGGAGCAAGCCGTAAGTTTCCAGGATGAGGCCCTTACTTTAGAAACTGTCATATAACTTTATGGCACGCTATGTACAAGACTGCTATAACTGTCGGAAAGTAAGTGTGCCAACAAATGTGGGGAGTATTTCTTTCCTTCTCCCCCATTTTAAATTTTGTTATGAAATTGTTCTTTTTCTAAGCTAGCGAACTTAATCACAAGAATACAGAGGTAATAACAGAAGAAATAACAAATTGCACAGGAATTTGTTTTGGTTTCATTCACAGCTTTTGTATCCTTCTGTTGAGCATATTTTAAATTACTCTGAAGGCTGCTGTTTTTTCTCTTCAAAGTACTTTTACTATTTATTTTTCTTTATTGAAATGTGTATATCAAGGAATATCATCTTCAAATTTATGAGAACTTTTTTTTGTACTTGAACTCATCTTTTTTGGTATATAATTATGGCCCTACCAAATTCCATGTCAGTTCTAGGTGATCTGATGGCTGTAGGATTTGAAAATTTATCAGTTCCGTGATTTCAGATGGTTGCCATCTGAAATTTCATGGTGGGTGGTCTCGATGCAGAATAGGTTGAGGGGGTGTCCATGAACTTGTTGTAGACAGAACAAGCAAAGACCCCTGTGGCACTTTTAAAGATTAACAGATTTATTTATTGCATGAGTTTTCATGGGAGAAAATCCCACTTCTTCAGATGCTATTCTCCCTTCCCCAACCCAGGGTGAGGCATGCCTGGCTTCAAGTTGTGTGAGTCCTGCAAGAAGCCTGTGCCAAGGGAGGAGGAGTGCACGTCATGCCTGAAGTGGCAGGGAGAGTTGCACTTCCATGAGCATTTTGAAATCTGTCAGAGCTTCCATCCAAGGACTCAGAAGGAAAGGAGCCAAGGACTTGAATTCCTAATGATGGAAGGGGCTCTTTGTCCTGAAGATGATTCAGTGGCGAAAGGTCCCAGCAGTCACACTCAGTTTGGACTACTCCAGCAGCGGTGAGAAAAGAGCTTCGTAGTAAGGACTGTACTAAGAAGCCATGGCACCGACATAATCTCCCCAGCACTAAAGGCCTCAGCAAGCGGGATGCAGTGGCATTGTTTCCTTTGCTGCAGAAGAAGAAAAGATTGAAGAGAGAACACTCACTGACAGCAAGATTGGTGGGAAGAGATGTGGAAAAAGTAAGACTTGTGCCAGGCTCTTAAGCTCAAGTCTCTCAAGGCGCATGGCACTGTATGCTTCAGTCTCGAGAACGGTTTTGTCGAGTACCTCACCAGTGGTGTCTCCAACGAGGGAGATGCTGAAGGAGGATTTACAGCTTCACTGCTCCTGAGGCTCTGTGGCAACAAATGAACTGATTCAGGAGACAGGGCAGGGTGGGCTACTGGGGCTAAAGCAGTTGCAAGCTCCAGCACCGGAGCAAGGGCAAACCGTTGCTGATGGCCAGGGCCTGCTCTTTTCAGCGCTGTCTGGCCCCACACTGCCATGGTCTCCATGCAGTGAAAGATATGTCTTGGACTCAAAAGGGAAGAGAAGGTGGTACCAGAGCAGACAGAGTTAAGGGGTATCGCCCATGCTTTCTGGACAAAGTGACCACCCCAGTGGCAGATACCTCCAAGATGGGCATTCTGGGCTTCCAGGGCATCATGTCTTCATCTTTGCATTTCCTGGGCTGTAAACGCTATAGGGCACAAACTTTTGTCATGTTGAAATCTTGTACCATGTCAGCATGTCATTGACGAACAAGTAGCACATTCCCAGTGATAACACAGGCCCAATATTTAAGACAACTGGAAAAATCTGTTGGAGTCTATCTGCTAATAAATGTTGATTACTTGTGTACATGTTTAAAGATGGATCTGAACTCAGATTCATAATAATTCTCCTAGTTCATTCAAAGTAATTCAGAACTGAGGTTATGTGGGATTTAGTCTTCAGGCCCAATTTGGGTGAGTCTGTGTTTACAGTGGTTTACAGTGATCTAGGAATATTTTCTGTATGAAAATTGATTGATTAAAAATCTTCTCTGACATTAGAGTAAAATGTTTTGATAACTTAATGGATGCTTAACAAATGATGATTGAAATGAGTTTTTTTTTTAGGTCCAGTGCATTCTACAGCAAGGGTCTGAAACTTGCTGCCATGTGGCTGGTCCGTAAAGTTATTATTTTGCAGCCTACAGCAACACTGTCATTATTGATATTTGCAGTATTATTGTTGTATGAAAAGGTTTCAGTGATGTGGCCTAGGGCTAATGTAATAGTTGTGATGTGGCCCTCATGGTGATTTGAATTTGAGACCACTGTTCTACAATGTAGAGCCACACTTTAAAGGCCCAAGTTGTTGTAACAGCACTAAACTGAAATGCCTATTTCCTGGGTGGGCTGATGCTTCTTATTGAAAAGTTAGATCAGGCCTCTTGTGTGCCATTTTATAGACCTCTCACAGTGTAAACTCAATACATAACTGCTGGTGGTGGTGGTATCGGTCTTGTGTTTTGTTAAGATCCATTGGAGAAGTGGTATAGATTGTAGCACCTTTCTGTTAACTTGCCACAGCTTAAACTCCTCATAAGTGAGTTTCTTAGAAAAACTAAAGCAGAAGGTAATGTATCTGAAAGATGAGTGGTAATTGTTAAAGCCATGATCTGTAAGTACTGCATAATGCTCTCATTTACAGAACATGCTACCAATTCAATTTTAGTGGTATGTGTAATTCTAGGGCTTGTGTATGAAGCAGGAATGTTGTGTGTTAACTTCTTTCATTTACCCAGGATTCCTGTTGGGTCCCACAAGACTGCTCTTTCTCCATCCTACCTGGCTAAAATGCCCTGATATGCTGCTACTCTTTCTGCTGTGGACTCAGATATGCAGTGTATCCAAATTTCATTAGTTAGTTTCACTTTGCTGATGAAATTGCTAAGAGCAAAGAGGAGCCCAGATCCTCAACTCCATTCTTTCTGCTGGGCGAGCATCACCTGTTCTGTGGGCAAAGGCATAACTGCATCATTTTATGTACATTTATCGTTAGGAAGGTTATCTTTGTAGCCATACAGGTTGAAACTCATTTTTAAAACAAAACCTGTGATTTAGAAGGAGTTGTGGAGGCACCTGGAAAAACCCATTAATTCAGGGCAAGTAGGTAGGTGTATTTCCCAAATGTGAGTATGTTTACTGGCATCCAGACATCTTCCCTGGCCTATATGCTCCATTGCATCTTCTTTTTTCCTTGTGTTCATTTGCCTTGCAGAGCATGAATATAGATATAGCTATATAAAATGAAGTGCTAATTTGAAAAGTTGTATTAAAGGGTTATTAAAATAGCAAAGGAAGGTGCTAAAAATTTAGAAAATGTCATTATTAACTGATCTGCCAAGGATCATGCATCCTGTAAGCCTGTCATGCATTCCTACACAATTGGTAGTGCAGTGCATTTTTAATGAGGGAGACAGACATTCACCCACATACCATGCTGTAGCTTAAGGGAGAGGCGCACTGACTTTAAAAACCGAGGGCCCATGAATTCTAATCCCAGCTCTTCCTTTCATTGATTGGTTGCAGGGCTGGATTAGGGGGCTCCAGGCTGCCATCATGGTGGGCTGGGGCCAGAGGCCGTGGTGCTCCCTCCCTACCCCTGGGTCAGCTGATTTGCCTTAGGGGGTGGGGCCAGGTGGTGCATGGGGGCCTCTGCGGCTCCAGCTTGTATGGTTGTCCTTCCTGCCTGGCGGGCCCCCCCCCCCCCCCCCGGGGGCCGGGCGGCGGGGGGGGGGGGGGCCCCGGGGGGGGGGGGGGGGCCCGGGGGCCCCGGTTTTTTGGGTTTCCTTCCCCCCCCCCCCCCCCCCCCCCCCGGAGCCCTTGCACAGTGGCCCAACATGCTTCAGGCCCTGGAGGGTTGTGCCAGGGCCACCCTGCGTCCTGGAGGGGCCCCACCCCTGGAGCTTAGCAGACACGAGCCAGCCCGCCTTGCTCCTGGGGAAAGACCAGTCGGTCACGTGGGTGGAGTGGAAGCGCTGTGGCCTGCTGTGGCTTTTGGCTTGAAGATCCCACCCCTGCAGCACCAGCTTGCCAGCCCCTCAGGGCCAGATCAGCAGGGGCTTTAGGGGCTGCAGCCCAGGGCCTGGGGCTGCAACCCCTATAGCCCCTGTGTTAATCCAGCCTTGATTGGTCAGTGAACATCACAGCCCTTATTTACGAGGGCCTACCCCACATGCTTTAGGGGAGGTAGTTGTCTTTTAGCACTCTGACACAAGGAGGCATGCCAGTGTTACTGAAAGCACAGCTGGGAGTAGAACACAGGTTTCTAATTTTAATAGAAGAAATCAAGTCTTTTCTCTTTTGCTCTGCAGCACCTCAGAAGAAAGGGGTCCTGTTATGTGCTTGTCTAAACCATGCCATCACAATGCAGTTCTATATTTCCAAGTAATGGCTAGATTATGAACATTGGTTAGAGTCTGCTGCTGCTTCTATTCTAACAGAAGTGGATTTTTTAGCTCAGGTGGTAGAGGACCATGCTTATAGACCAGAGAGCCTAGATTCAGCCTTTCCAGCTAATCAGATAGGAGCATTGTTTAAACTTGTTTGTCGTATCTCTAGCCATTTGACCACACTTTGTTGCCAGAGCCAGCAAAGATTTGTGCTACCATAGATTCATGAAGTTTAATGCCAGTAGGGACAATTATTAGATCATCTCATTTGATCTTCTGATATCACAGGCCATTATATTTCATACAGTTCCTCCTGTTATCAAGCTCAGCAGCTTGTGTTTGGCTAAAATATAGCTTATGAAAAAACAGCTAGTCTTTATTTTGAAGATGTCTAGAGGTGGGAGAATCCACCACTTTGCTTGATAGTTTCATCCAGTAGCTAATCACCCTTGCTGTTTTTTTTTTTTTTTTTTTTTTTTTTTTTTTAAATTGTGCCTGATATGCAGTTTTAATTTTTCTGGCTTTGGCTCTCGACCGTTGGTTCTTATTATGCTTTTCTTTGCTAGAAATATTCAATATTCTAGGGCAGGGGTTCCCAAATTGTGATATGCATACCTGATGGCTGAAGCTGGGTAGCACAAAGTATGATGATGCATAGGGGTGTGTGAATAGCTGGTAAATTTGGAAGCAGGTTTGTGGTTCGTAAAGTTTAAGATATTTTTTGTGTGGCTGGTTTGTAAGGAGTTGCACAGCTAGCAGTAAACTGTATCTTATCTCCTTGTATGGACTGATCCTCATAGAGGCTAACAGTATTCTTCCACCATCAGTTACACAACACAGATCTTTGTCGCTTCATAAAGTATCTCGGAGCAGGGCTGTAACTAGGGTGGTGCCAATGGGGCTTTGCCCCGGGTGCACTGGAGCGGCTCAATAGAGCTGCTCATTTAAAAAGCATGTTTCACAACACCGGCCCCAACCGCCGCTAATGGCAAGGGATGCGTTCCAATCGGAATGTGCCCCGGACACCGGCTCACCGCGTTACGGCTCTGTCTCAGAGCTCTGGCTTCAGTCCGGGCTGATGATAATCCATGGTGTGTTGGGAAATTTAGCATGTCTTATTTTATATCATAAAATATTATATCCAAATTCCTTCTTAATATAGTTGTTTTGGTTAATGGTTGCTGTCCCTTTTAAGAATTGGGTGGACCACATGTTATACCATTTATTTGATGAAGACTAAGAACAACGTTTGGGCGATGTTGTTTGTGTGTCCAGAGCTTGGAAGTTGATCAAAACTTGACTTAGTAATAAATGTATTCTTCTAGTAAATGAGCATCATTCTTGATTCTGTAACATTAACACTTACCAGGGACACTTGCCTCTTGAGCGCAAGAGCTTTTTGCTTTAGGTCACTGGTATGAATCCCACACAACTGGATAAAACCATGACTGGGATGGTTTAGTGGGAGTGGTCCTGCCTCTGGCAGGGGGTTGGACTAGATGAGCTATGAGGTCCCTTCCAACCCTAGGATTCTGTGATTCTATGATCAATTCAAGTCAGGGTTGAGTTTATTCCTATCAATCGGATGCTTAATGGCTCTAGTTAAAATGTGTTAGGTAGGTCTAGGTTCCAGTTCCCACACCTTAAATTCATGCTTAACACTAATTAATGCTCTCAGCAGAGAGGTAAAGAACTACATGAAGCCTGGAAACTGAACTGCTCTTACTTCTAGAGGAAGTCATCTGGCTACATATAGTAGGGGCATGCTAGGAGGTAAGTGTGTATTGGGACAGAGAAAAAAGGATGGTGTCAGGCTTGCCTAGCCCCTGCTCAGTAGATCAACAGAAAACTTCGTTAGCCCAGGATGTCATGGTGATGCCTTTCAGCAGCACTAAATCCAAGTTTATCCCCTCCCTCCCCCAAGTGGGTATTTACAACTGTATTCAAATTAGAAAATTAATATTTGCATAATTCAGGCATGGAATGATGCAAAACTTGGAGTCTGTGAATTACACTAGTCCACACTCTCAAATTCTGTCCTCTTTGCACATGTGCATTATGATGCAAGGTAAAATTTTTTCAGAAGTACCTAGATCTTATTTTCAGGTCATTTAGGTGCGTTTGAAAACATTACTTGACTACAGACCATGGATAATCAGACACATCCCCACAGGTCTCTCGTTTCGTTTGGACAGTGCTCAGTAAGTGAGGCATTTGCTCATTTCTTTTTTGTCTCCATCATTCAGCCTTAGTCTACATGTACTGTGGTTTTCAGTGGCAGTCAAAGGGAGATGCACAAGTCATTTTAAGTAATGTCTACTCAGCAGGGTGTCTTAATTGTGCTGAGTCGATGGGAAATGGCCTCTGGTCAACTTCCTGATAGAGTGAGCGGATCTTCCAGCTCAATCGATCTGGAAAGACTGACAGTGGCAAATTTGCTACTGTCTTGACCTGCCCTCAATGTACTGACCTCATGTCTTGATTATTAATGCAGTCTAAAACCTGCACTAAATGAATTTAAAAGACGTCTTCATGAATTTTTTCTGTGGTGCTTGACTTTGAAACTCATTAAGAGCTGAGAGAGTTTGTTTGAAGTGCTGTTATTCCCTTTTCACAGATGGGAAGCTGAGGGACAGAGCTTGGAGGCCCAGTATGAAAGAGCATTCCATTCTTTAGCCAGTGTTCCTTATCCAGGAAACCTTAGAGCAGTGGTTCCCAACCTTCTCTGGGCTGGGGACCCTCTTGTCATGAAACGAAAATTCGCGGCTCCCCTCAGGCTGTATTTTTATCCCAGCAGCTGTGCCAACACAGGGCACAATGTGGCCCCTGCTGGCAGAATGTGGCGCCCACCGATCCAGGGGAGCCTCCCTGTCCTTGCCCCTTCCCCTGAATATGCCCCCCACCCACAGTTCTCTGATTCCCTCCTTGGTTCCCCCCTAGCCCTCCTCAGGGGCTCTTCCCACACTCTTTTTACCTGGCTGGAGCTGCTGCACCTGGCCTCCCCCCAGGCTACTCTCCTGAGCATGCTTAGGAGGCAGGAGTTTTAAAAACTCCCTGCCTGGGGGAATCTCCCTGCTGACTGGAAGCTGGGGTCTCCATTGACCCTGGTGGCATCCGGCCCCAGCTCCCTGCCTGTCCGTGGATCCTCTGGAACCACGCTGCAGCCTGCTGCAGGTCCATGGATCACAGGTTGAGAACCACTGCCTTAGAGTTCATTTAATCAGAATAGTAATTACTTCTTGGGTTAAAAGTTTGGACATCTCTGTTTTGAGTTCTGACAAGTGGCTAGTGGACAATCAGACTGTGTCTTCTTGCTCTTCCTGTCTGGCCTTGTTTATTTTGACTTGTATAGCTCTTCATGCTGATGATCCTGAGAGGGTGCTTCCTCAGTAGTCCCAGGGCTGCTCTGGTTGTAAGTGGTGGGAATGAGAGGGCCATTTGACACAAGACCCCTGACTGGTCACTTCTTCCCCAGTCCTCTCTGTGCTGTGACCAAATCTCTTAACCTTGGTCTATCTTTCTTCCTTTCATATGACCACAGCTAGTCAGACATGTTTGTACATGCCAGAGGCAGTCTCATCTTAGAAGACTATCAGCATACAAAATGGATATTGTTTGTACAAACAGTTAATGTGGATTTTTTTCTTTTTTTTGAGAACTTGGTGGCTTTTTTCTGACTGCCTGTGATTCAGTGGGGGAACTCCCACATTTCTTGTTTAGAACTTTCACTTAAGGTTTAACTGAAGGCATGGAAATGGGCCTGCTTTGTATTTTTTCCCCTTTTTGATTTCAACAGTTCGTGTGCTGATGGGTATTAATTGGTTGCAATGTAACTGCAAAATAAGTATGGCTAATTTGCAGTGGTGGTATGGTGAGCCAAAGGAGTTTGAGCAAATTGTGCTATTTACTTTTGGTTAACTGGCATACGTACAAAGAAAGCTACTTGCCTATTTATCTTAATCACCTTTGGCAGAATGTTAAAATAATCCAAATTAAAATCCTCCCCCCTGCAGGTCCTGAACCCAAGTCCACACAGTAAAAAGAGCCTGTAAGCCAGAGTAGACAGGCATGGGCCAGCCACTGGTTTTTCTTTGTGTGGCCAGAACCATTGAGCACAACATATTCTAAAGATTTTTTTTAAAAATAAAAGAGTGATTTTTTTTTTTTTTAAAGTAGCTAAGAGAATATGGGAGAGATGATTTGCTAATGTAACATTTGAAAAGAAAATAACCCCACTTTCCTAAACGTACTAGTCTGTGGGTGAGATCAAGCCCCAAAGCATTGACTTTCAAGAAGTTATCAGTTGTGGTGGGGTGAGAGGGAATAGTAGGCTTAGCTTGAAAGCCCCTTAGTGGGATTTTCAAAAGGACTAAGGCAGTTCAGTGCCCAAATTTATTCAAAGAATGCATAATTCTCCTAGTCTTCTCTTGATTATTTCACTTTACAGGGTTTTGGTGGTATTGCCAACTCCAGATTTTCAAAAACCATGAGTCTGGCCCCCAGAAATAATGAGATTGACTAGAAATGAATGAATTTATTTGAACCAGTAAATGTTAATTTCACTGTATTTACACAAATGGATAAAAAATACTTCTGTCGATTGATTGATAAAATTGTACAGGTAGGAAAAGTAAGAAAAATGTTGCTTGAAAACTTACTGGAGTTCTGACCTAAGGATGTTTACTGTGTGTATTTTGAGGTGTGTTGACAGGTTGTTTCAATGGTTATAAAACCTTCACTTTTGAATTTAAACATCCACTGTCATTAAATTCTTACCCCCGGCCCTGCATTAATTTCCCCGCAAACATGAAAATGTAAATCAATGCACTAAAATTTTGCCGAACAATAAACTTGAATGCACAGTATCTGCTGAAATTTTTTTTAAAAAATTCAAATTGTGCCATGCCTTTTTTTAAATAATGAGATTTTTAGAGTGATTTGGACTTTTTCTTGTATTGGAGTCTTTTTTGTTTTCATTCTATCAAACTCTCCTCCACCAGCACAAGTGCTAGAAGCTTTTTAATGTTTTTAATGGAAACTGTTTGCATTTTCATGTGATCAACTGCCTCATGGAGTTAGGACTGGAAGAATCTCCCACGATCAGAAGACTTGCAATAAAACTGAGAGGTTAGCATTTGTTTGTTTGCTCCCATTTCCACTACCATGGAGACAGCCTTCATTGTAATTAGCTCATTGACATTTATTGTTGTATAAGGCTTATTTATAACTCATAAAATTGTAATCTATAATAAAAAAATCTGTCTTACAAACAGCAGTTCAGTGAGTGACCAGTTTATAAGAACCACTTCCCAGCCTTTTTCTGGAGGAAAAAATAAAAAAATCACATGATGCAAAATGATGATATCTCGTCACACTCCAGTTCCTTCAGTGCACTGGAAGTCATAGCACTGCCATGGTTTTAAAGACTTAAAAAAAAAAAAAAAAAGGTGTAATTTTGAGATGTTCAATTTCTGAATTACTTAATCCCCAGTAAAGTAGTAAAAATAGAAATTCTGCTGTTATGCTGTGAGGCTAAATCCTACACGAGTCATTCTGTTGATGTGGGAGTGATGATTTACTTGGGTAGTGACTGCAGCAGCAGTTATTTTTCTTGTCTCTCTCAATCCTTGAAACCATTAATAAACAAAATGAATATTAGAAAATAATGAAACAAAGTTTTGGAAAGATTAAAGTTTCTAATTCTGATCAGTGATGGGAAGTATGATTAAGAAATTTAAGTGATTTTTTTTTTTAACCACTCTTTTGAACTAAAAGATGTCACAGGCTGAGAGAGAAAAGGAAACACAATAGTATTTTAAAGGCCTTTCCATCTTGGGAACCTAGAAGCCATCTCTGGATAGAATTGCCTTGTCCTTCACAGGGCTGAGGGAGGTATTATGCTCTCAATCACTTTCTATTTGAACAGGAGAATTTTCCTTTGTTTTCAAATCTGAATAAAGCATGAGATAATTTTGCTATCTGTAATAAAATATTGTTTAATACTTAACACACATGGTGGTGTTCATATGCAAAGTACTTTACCAAAAAAAAATCTTTCCAAGGCCCTTATGTAGTAGCTCTGTATTATCTTCATTTTACTTTTTGAAAAAACAAGGCACAGAGAGGCATAGTAGTTTGCCTGATCTCACACAGCAAATTTGTGCTTTTATCAGAAGATACAGCATAGCAATTGTTGAATTTAACTTTCTCCAACACTAGAGTTTAAACTTTTTGGTTTTGGGCTTGGTCCTACACCCAGTGAAGCCAACATGAATTTTAACATTGGCATTGTGCTCTTGAGCTAAAATTTAGATCCTGATTAGGTAAATGACTTAACACAGGCTTAATTGTTTATTTAAATACTTTACTGAAGTGGACCTTATTACCATGTATGAGATGCAAACTGCATACTTTTATATTTTTCCCCTGTGACGAAGAGAACTCTCAGCCACGGTGCTATACAACTTCTATTAAACACTTTCACCCTTTTTGATCTTTTGCATGTACAAAGTATGGGGGTGGGCTATTTAAAATAAAAAATCTAGGAGAAAGATGGAAAATTCATGTAGGTTAGTGATAAGTAACACAAGTAAAATATTTGCATGAACTGTTTTGCACATTTTACAGTCTTTCTCAACAAATGATTCTGAAGTTAGTGAGGGCTAAGCTGGAATGTACGCTCAAGAAAATGAGCCAAGTCCCACTTTCCTTGTATGCTTGGCCTCCTGTTGTGGTCAGTGAAAGTTACAGGAGCTCAAGGAACATAGGAGCAAATCCACATCAGTTTCACTGACCTAGATAGGAATCTCGATGTTTGCCTTTTTTTTTTTTAAGTGTGGCTGATGGATTTATCTAGAATCATTGTGTATTTAATTGAGATTTGTGTCTTGGATTAGTTTTCAGGTCTGGATTTAAAAGGCTGTAGTTGCTGCTTTTAGTTGTGTAGTCCTGAAACTCAGCCTGCATTGCATATTGGCCAGAATAGGAGATAGCTGGAATGACACAGCTGGGGGGCATGGGAGAGAGAGAGAGCAAGGAAGAAAGCTTAATTCCAACACTTGAAACAAATGACCATGAAAAGTTATGGAAAGTATTTGTCATGTGATTTAAATGGTTGGAAAAGACATACTTGCATGTTCTTTCTGAAAGTATAATATTGTACATATTAAATACATCTGCTCATTTTCTCTTCCCTTTCCTCCACTTGTGAAAATATATTTGAAGAGGAAAAACATTGTCTTTCTCTTGCTATGTAGTTTAATTTGGAAAGCCACACTGACGTTCTTCTCATAGTCTGAATAACTGTATGGTAAAGTTTTTGAGTACCTAGCCTAATGTTTTTGTGTGCCAGTTTTAAGGCAGTGATTAAATTGGAAATATTTGAAATGCTGTCTGCACTTTACATAATACATTTTTTCTACCAAAATGTTTGTGGGATTCTGTTGGGATATGTATGAGATTTCATATTCCATCCCTTTGGCAATTTCAGAGAGAGTATAATTACTTACATATATAGTGGGTCCAAAATATACATGCTCCTTTGTGGCAGTGTGCTGGGATGAGGGAGTACAAATGCAAAGCTTGTCATATCTAGTTGCTATTTTTTGCTTGTAAAGAGCTTACAGAATCTGGAAGACTGTTGTTGTTTTTTAGCACTGCTGAGTAGATGTGAAGTTCCCACCAGCAGTAATAGTATTTAGGTTTTCAGATTTAGAAACCCCATAACTAGAGACTTAATTGCCAAATTGACTGTTATTTTATAGGAAGAAATGAGTTGCCAAGCTGTTCAGTTCCTAACAACATGGAGTCAGAGATTTTTGGGAAAAGTGGCATCTTCATGCTCTGAAAGGAACCTTTCAGGGAGTGTAAGTACCTGTCACTACCCATGATCATCATATTGGAATAATAAACAAATTTGATTTTGGAAAGGAGGGACAAGGGAGTAAGGGTAGTATCTTTTATTGAGCCGACTTCTGCTCATGAAAAGAGACCAGCTGTTAAACTGAAGGAAGGAATGAAGTAACAATGGGTAGCAGGGAGACAAAATATTTTAAAAACGAGAGTCCTGTGGCACCTTGTAGACTAACAGATTTCTTCGGGCATAGACTTTTGTAGGTGCTAACCCACTTGTCAGATATTTTAAGTATCCAAGAAACCTCTATAAGGTACTGAAGCCTGGCCTACACTACAGTGCTAGGTTCATGTAAGTGGCCTTACATCAGCCCAGCTGTGGAAATATCTTCACTCAGGTTTGGCTCCTGATGTAAGTGCCTCCAAACAAATCTTCTAATGTGACATCCCCAAGCAGCATAGAACCACAGTCAATGTAATTAGGTTGACAGTGTCAGAGTAGACATCACAATGCTTATGTTAACGGATAGTGGGTTTCAGGAGCCGACCCCCAGATGCCTCCCACTAACAATGCAGTTGATACAAGTGCTCCTGTTGACAGCGCACACTGGTGGTACAGGGAGTCAAGTTTGCACATACAAGTGATTTAATAATTGTGCTGGCTGTATGCTAATGCACAGTAAGTCGCCATGATTTAGTGCTGTAGTCATGCCCTGAATTTAAATAATAATGCTGAATAGTTTTATGTTGAGGTGATACTGATCTTGTTTGCATTGACTCCACTGGAATCATTCAGCATTCATAAAAGTTTACATGAAAGCAGATTTTGGTCCTAAATAACTTGGATCAAATTTTCAAAGTCAGCCAGTGTTTTTTGTTTTTTGTTTTTTGGATTCTCAATTCAAAATACTTGGTGCCTAACTTTTCAGAGGCACTGAATGTCCAGTAAAAGGTGCCGTGTGTGAAGATGGCATATGATGATGACCCCTTGCTCTGTATCTCTCTTCCCCACCCTTAGCCTTGGTGCTAAGTCTAGCTTAGCTTGACCCAAGCATCTCAGCCTGTCATTCACATACCTCCTCTCAACTGAGTAAAGAGACACTGTTTCCAGTGCTCATGACTGCAGTTTGTGGTTCAGCACTGAGGCTGTTGGAAATCTGCATGGGGCTTGTGAACTTGGTTTCTAGCTAAAATAAAAACATTTTTTGCTAAGTTGGCAGCTGGACTATGTGAAAAAAATTAATGTCAGTACCTCATTTACTGTACATTATGTATATATTTTATGTTTCGCTACCTTCTGCCCTAAGACAATTCGCAGTACTGAGTGGGCGGGGAAAATATGTACATAAGAGAAGGGATTTATTAAATCACTTGGACTTTTTAATGATTCAATATGTGGCAATTTACAGAAAACTTTAAATCAGCCTTGAGTTATTAGAAATTAATACCATATGTTCCCATAAAATGTTATGTACAGTTCTCTGTACTTTTACTTTCTATGCTAACAGAAACAGAATTTTCTTGATGCAATAGACAGTACATTAGAGTTGCCTAAGCTGATCTTCTCCTTCCTGTTTTTACAGTGTGTATTTCTGAACTTTTGCATAATTGTTCTTTTAAAGCAGAAAAATAATGAGGTTACAGAGTAATGCTCTTAAAGCTCAATTTGTTAGTGATTTTGGTTTTCTCATTTGTATACTGAAGGTGCTGCCGCATCAAGGGAGCCAATTAGAATATGGATGTCCGTTGACATGGTTAAAGGAAGGATTTATTTTGTACTGTCCGTGGGACCTTAATTATGTCCCACAAATTAGCTGTTGACTTTCTCTTGTATTTTGGAAATCCAGATCATTTTTTAAACCTGGACCCTTCCAAAAGGAACTTTTCTTCCATGTAAGAGATGTCCTTCCTCTAGTTGTCTTAGAGGGAAGATGTTAAGCCCTAGATCATCTTTCAGGTTTTAGAAGAAGTGTATCTAATCAGAGACTGGGTGATCACAAACTTCTAGTATCTCCCTTGGTGAGCTAGTTTTTGACATATGCATTTTAGCACAACATGCATTTGTCACAGAAACACTTGTGCTCTTTACAGATATCTAGAATGATCTCTTTTCAGGTGGGGTTTGCCTGAATATAGGAACATGAATTCCTATATTGAGGGATTTTTGAGGGGTGGCTCTTTATTTCAGTATTCTTTCTGATATTTTCTCTTTGCAAAGTAAGAACACAGAGTGCACTGACAGGGCTTCTAGGCGGAGTACTACCAGAATGTCTGAGAGCTTGCTCCTAAAAAGTTCAGGGTTTTTTTTTTGCAATTTTAGACCATTTTAGAGACTTTGCATCCCAGGAATAGTACCACTGAGGTTTCAGGTTTCTATAATATTAGTAGGTCATCATAGAGGATTTCAAATTCTTTGAAGACTCACTGGACCAAGCATTTTTCAGCATTGAAATCAATGTGGCTGAGATTCTAAGGACATTGCATTGAAGAAGTAAGCACCATCTATTGGTCCTGGGGCCAGTTCTGTTCAATGTTTTCATTAATGATCTGGATGATGGGATAGATTGCACACTTAGTAAGTTTGCAGATGATACCAAACTGGGGGGAACGGTAGACACCCTAGAGGGCAGAGACAGGATTCAGGGAGACCTAGACAAACTGGAGCAGTGGGCCAAGAGGAATCTCATGAGGTTCAACAAGGATAAGTGTAAAATCCTGCACTTGGGACGAAAAAACCCCATGTACTGCTACAGGCTGGGGAGTGATCAGCTAAATAGCAGCACTGGAGAAAAGGACCTGGGAGTCATGGTGGATGGGAAGCTGGATATGAGTCAGCAGTGTGCTCTTGCTGCCAAAAAGGCCAATGGCATACTGGGCTGCATCAGAAGAAGTGTTGCCAGCAGATCGAGGGATGTGATCATTCCCCTCTATTCTGCACTAGTGAGGCCACATCTGGAATACTGTGTCCAGTTTTGGGCTCCCCACTACAAAAAGGACATGGACAAATTAGAGAGAGTCCAGAGGAGGGCAACCAAAATGATCAAAGGGCTGGAGCACAAGCCCTATGAAGAAAGACTGAAGGAACTAGGCTTATTTAGCCTGCAGAAGAGAAGACTGAGGGGGGATTTGATAGCAACCTTCAACTACTTGAAGGGTTGCTCCAAGGAGGAGGGAGCTCGACTGTTCTCGGTAGTAACAGAGGGCAGAACGAGAAGCAATGGCTTCAAGTTACAGCTGGGGCGGTCCAGGCTGGATATTAGGAAAAACTTCCTTACTAGGCGAGTGGTGAAGCATTGGAATAAGTTGCCTAGGGAGGTGGTGGAATCTCCATCTCTGGAGGTGTTCAAGTCCCAGCTGGACAAAACCCTGACTGGGATGATCTAATGGGAGTGGTCCTGCTTTTTTTGGCAGGGGGTTGGACTAGATGACCTTGTGGGGTCCCTTCCAACCCTATGATTCTATGATACAGATCTTGTGCCAGCATTATCTCCAGTACCTAAGCACATGTTGCAAACTGATAGACCAGCAGAGTCAAAGCAAAAATCGTTGGTACCACTGCCCAGCCACAAGTCTGGTACCACCAAAGCAAGTGATGTTACCAGCATCGCCACCAGCCTCAATGGAGATTCATGCTGTTTTGGCCAAGATCCACCAGTAGTGCTGAGTTTTTGATTTTCCAGGGACTTGTTTATCTCCAATGACCAGAGTCTCTTGTATTAATGGATAAAAAAAAAAAGACTTACAGGATTGGATTAAGGAGCCATGGGCTGCCCACTTTTATGCCCCCCACTGCAGCAGCCAGCCTTGGGAGCAGGGCAGAGCAAGGCGGCACTCAGGCATGCCAGGCCCAGAACCACCCAGCAGACCTGCTGACCTTGTGGGGCTGGTGCTTGGCTCTGGAGAGGGCCTGTGCTGGGGGGCCTGGAGCCATAGATCATCGTCTGCTGTGCTCCCCCATCTGCAGGCTGACTGGTCTGCCCCAGCAGAGCTCCCAAGGGCAAGATGGGCTGGTGTGTGGTGTCAGTACTCCAGCAACTGAGCCAACTGATGGGCCTGGAGTGCTGCTGATACCAGAAGTGTTCAGTATGGTAATTCTTGCAACTACAGTTCCGTTGTTAGATTCTGGGGATTGGTTTGCAGTGCTTGACCTTCAGCATACACGTTTTCATGTGTCAGGAGATCCCTCTCAGAAGAGGTTCCTTTGTTTCACAGTTGGCTAAGATCACTTTTAATAAATGCTCAATTTTAGTCTGTTGTATGCTCCCTGTGTATTTTCAGAAGTCTTACAGGAGGTGGCTGTTCACCTATGTCAGTTCGGAATAATCATCTTTCTCTACATTAATTGTCTCCTCAAGCACTGATCACACAGTGAGAGTGTCTCTGCAGTTAGGACAGCCTTTTCCCTGTTGCACAGCTTAGGACTGTAGATCAGTGTAGAAAAGTCCATATCGATTCCACCTCTACAGATAGACTTTACAAGAAGTTGTTGTGTCCAGAGCCCTTTCCAGTGGACAGGTTTATAATGCTGACATCTCATTTCCAAGTTTCAAATAGATCTGCAGACATCAGCCA
This sequence comes from Podocnemis expansa, assembly GCA_007922195.1. NCBI lineage: Eukaryota > Metazoa > Chordata > Testudines > Podocnemididae > Podocnemis > Podocnemis expansa. The sequence goes on from ML682033.1 coordinate 1,668,407, forward strand.
GAAATTGCCTCTAACTGCTAGGTGATACTACTCCCTGCAGTTGTCATATTACATGCCAGGTGCTATCTTTTGTTGCCTCCAGGGCTGAGTCAGAATGGTCTGCCTTCCAAACAGTTCTCAGAACTGGTGTGTGTTCCTCATCAGGAGCTGTCTTGCTCAATTGGCAGAACACATCCAAAGATTGAGTAGGAGTTCTCTTTGCTTTGTCTTCCTCTTTCATTACTTAAATTTCACATGCATCCCTCGTGGGATGGGGAGCACATTTCAGGAGGTACACTATTCAAGGCAAATGACCCACTTGGGAGTCTCTTCACATTAGTCTCCGGGAGCTAATGGCTTTCAGAAAAGCCTGTATTCACTTCCCTGAATTATTGGGGGGGGGGGGGGGGAGGGGGGGGGGAGGGTTAGTCTGTCAAAGTCATGATACACAACGTAAATTATATGTTCTATATAAATTGTCAAGAAGAAATGAGGGTCTCCTCTCTTTTGTTCTGAAGCATTAAAGGTGTGGAACTGATTCATAGCCAATCACATTTTCATTTCAGCATCGTATGTTTAAGATTTGAAATACCATGGCTGATGATTTGAGCAAGCATTTTTCCCAAGATTATGAGTGGTGCCGGACACTTGTTGAGCCTCAAATGTATCTTTCTAACCTGGGGTTTCTCAGAAGTGGACCTTTTTTCTGCTATCACTTACTGAAAGTGTGAAAAGTTCTGCTTCAGAGAAAGTCTGGATCATCCATCATTGGAGGATATCTTCCTCGCTTTTTGGGCGAAAGGCCTTCTTTATATGTTCTTCAGTGTTGATTCTAGAAGTGCTAAACTAGACCAAGCAAGACAGAATCACAGCTGTGTAATTGCATCATCTTGGGCAAGCTTTGATTTCTTTAATAGATTTACCTTATCTTCTGTTGGTCATTAGAATTTTGACTATACTTTACTTGGGAAGCTGAGCATCCTCCAGCTCAGAATTTGGCACCTGAAAGTCAGGACTTTCTGAACTCCATTAAAGTTTATTTGGCACTTGTAACAGCCTTTCACTCCCATCTGACAACTTCCAGATTAAAAAATGGATTGATTAACTTTTTTTCATAGACTACAAAGTCCATCCATTTATGAGATTTGAACTTGGTCCTCAGCTGTTTTGATGAAACCTGCAGTTGACCCATTAGCCATGTGGTCTTTCCTACACATATCTATCAAGACAGCCTTTTCAGTATCCATACTTGTGCCTGGTAAAGTGGAGAACTAAGGGAATTAACAGCAGATCACCCTTTCACAGTTTTCTTCAAAGAGAAAAATTTATGACCACATCCTAAGCTTTCTATTTGAAGTATTCTCTGATTGCCCCATCAGTCAGGTCATTCAACTTCCAGTTCTTTTTTCCCCAGAATTACATCACACAAAGGAGAAAGCTACTCTCCATGTCTTAGATGTTAGAAGGACATTGACTTCTGTCTGGATAGAAACAAGCCATTTAGAAACTCTTCCAAAGTAATGTATATTTGTTTCTGTGTTGTCTTTTTTTGCAGATGGAGCCCCAAAGATGTACAGTTTCTATCTAGAGACTTTCCAAGTGTGTTTCTGTCTCTTCTAGTTATGTGGCTGTTAACTTTCAGTCCCCTCTTAGAGTAACAGTCTATTCTGTAAGCTCTCGGTCTGTTTTTTGTGGCCCTGTAGAATGTACCAATTGCAGAAATGCATAGAGCTGCCACTTGGACTTCTCTTCATACTTTTTCCAAACAGCGGGCTCTAGTGCACACCTCTCGGACAGATGCTGCTTTTGGCAGTTCTGTTGTTGGTCTCCAATCCTACACCAAAGCGCCTGTGTTCTTCAAGGAATGCTGGTTGGCAGTCACCTGAAATGAAGCACCAACAAGACATTACTCTGTGAAGGACTTGTTACTTACCAGGCAAGAGATCTGGACTTTCAAGAAGTTTGATCCTGTGGATGCTTTAATACTGCTGTCTTTCTTCTCTGCTTTAGAGCCTGCTCTCATGAGATTTCACAGTAAAGAAAGAACTCAGGGCAGTTCACCCATGCAACTCTGTATATCCTCAGTATGGGCACAAAGAGATCCAGAACACGCATGTGGGTTGAATGTCCATAACTACCAAAAATCTCTGATTAGAGGCTCCCTGGGGCACATCCTGCACCCCCCCCCACTTCCCCGGAAGTGGACAAACATCTCTAGTATTGGCAGTTACTATAGAAGTTGAGTAATCTCTCCGTTTCGAGTTTGCTCTGGGAAGGTCTGCCAGTTTCTGTCATATCTATGGGTTGTAAGCAAGGAACATTTCTGAGATAATAGTTTTCTTATGTCTTCCCAGTCCTCCCCTTTCGATTTGATTTCCACTCATTAAATGCTGTATCAACCCCCAATAAATACTAAGTGAAGGCTTTACCTTTTACAAGCATATGTCTATATTCTGTTTAGAGTAGATTGTGGATTTACATTACTACCCACATTGAAAGGGTATGTGTGTGCGCATATAGCAAGGTAGTAGGTGCATTGTGCTGGTGGCAGCATGTGGAGGGATTGTACTTCTTCCAAGCACAAGAGCTCTGGGAGCAGAGATGTATGGTTCTGTAGGCTAATGCAGGCTGGTGCCCCCTGTGACTGCCCTTCTTCCACCTCCAAGAGTTTGTAGAAGCTCTTAGTGTTGGAATTCCGTGCCACATTATGAGAACAGAGAATGAGGCTGTAAAATGCCTTTGCAAAGCCAAAGGAGATGTTGTAAGGCAGCTCTGTGTTCATGATCCCCAGGCTCAGTCTAGTTCTGTGTTTCTCAGCTGCTCTGTGGACATAGTGAAGGTGTTCTAAGACTGACCCAACCCCTTGCTATTGGGAGAAGAGAGGTGGAAGAACAACATGGTGAGACATGTCTGGGAGATTTAAAATGCCCCAGCCACAGCAAAACTTCAGGACGTGCATCGGTGTCAACCACTGCTTTGTTCCCTTCCTGTGACTGGCTTGTTTAAAAATTTCCCACTGCTATCAGCATCAGAATAGTTTGGATGTATATTTCATAAGACATTCTCTTATGAATCTTAGTCCAAGAATAGATAAATGTTGTTTGAACATGCATGACCCAAAATTCCCATTAAAACTTGAGTAACATTTTAAGTTTTAAGTTATGTGCATAATCATATATCAATTTTTAAAATAAACACATTATAGTCATAAAATATTTAATTCTGTTTCCAGAATTGTTTTCAAAAGAATGTGTAGCATGGGTTTTCTTTAGCCACAGTTCTCATAGTATCTAAGTACTGTACTCATCATCATGTAATGCAGGTGGTGGTGGTTTGTCATTCTTGAGTGCTAACTGTCCTTAAAACCAGGTGTGTTGGAAAAAGGCATTTGCTTTTTGGATTTTTCCTCTTATTGCTGATTTGTTTGACTGTCAGAACAGCTTTGCTGACCACCAAGAAAAAGCTTTCAAAAATCAGATTCTCTGTTTCTCAGAGAAAACATTTTTGTCTCCTTTTTCTTGTTTTGCAAACCAGTTTGTTCTGTTCCGTGTGTATAGCATATTTCCTTGCATACCTTGTTTTTAAATGGTGCTTTTAGTATCATGATGAAACAATGGCTTGTGGCCAACTGGGTCTGGGAGAATTAACTACTTCAGTAAGTAAAAGCAATTCTGCAAATTGCTGACTTAGAATAGGGTGCATCAAAATTGTGATTCATTCTTGCTAATGCTAATTGACACAGCTTCCTCCTGATTCTGTGAAATGGTTGCCTCATGAAAATGGGTGGATTCGTATAGGAAAACTTGGAGAAACTAAGGTTCTGCTTCCTTGGAGTGTGAGCCACCTATACTCAAGTTACATAGTGCCGTGCTCAAACCTCACCCTCACAGTGCCTTATACATACAGGTAGAACAAACCAAGGCGGAAAGGGCTTTGTTGAGTGTTTGGAATTGTTGCAGGCTCAGAGTCCTGCAGTGGAAAGGCTCTCATTTCCTTCAGTGGTATTTGAATTCCCTTGTAAAGGGTTGAGGCCTGGGGTGGAAGTGGAGTTTTAATTTGAATTGGGTATGATTGAGTCATAGCTGCTGATTGCTGGTTCTTTTAAGTCCAGTCTGTTTTTATAGGGCTACATTATAGGCCAAGTGGTTTTAAATAAAGGAAAAAGCACCTGGTAGCCTGAAAGTGTTACTAAAAGTAGCTGAGTTGGCTGGGAACAGATTCCTCCATGTGAACACATGCTTCAATCCATAGTGTTCAGCGCAGCTAGGAGTGGGGAGTGTAGGTAACGGTGGTTACTTTGGTGAATCTGGCTTACGTAGGTGTGTGTTGGGTGCAGTCTTCCTCTACACATAGGTGGGCAGCATGGGCAACTGCCCAGGGCCCCGCAGGGTAGTCAGTGCAGGCCAGTGGTGGTGGGGGGCTGGGGAGACAAGCAGGTGTCCCGTGGGGGGTTTCGGGGAGGGTTGTCAGGAACCTGTGAGGAGGCTGGGGGGGCCTCAAGGACACAGGTACTAGCAGGGGGGACAGGGACCCTGGGGGAGGCTGGGGGGTGGCGGCAAGGGGCTACAAAGGATCCAGCAGAGCATATTTCTGCAGGGCTAAGAGGCCAGTGCAGGCACCTTGGTGGATCCAAGAGAACAGGTGATCGGTGCTCCCCTTGCCCAGCTCCAGCAGAGAGCAGGGTTCACTTCCTGGATCCCTAGATGCTGAGGGCCCTGCTGGAGCCAGTGGAAGGGGATCACACCGATCTTCCATCCCCCTGGCTGCGCAAGGGAACCACTCCAGGGACCCAGGTGGCATGCACAAGGCCATAGGGTGCATGTGGTTTCCTGACAACAGGCAGGGAGACAGGAGGTCAAGCAAGGAGGCAGCTTGCTTGTTGAACTTCTTCTGTCTGGCTTGCAGTAGGGTGGGGGCCGCTGGCAGAGACTGGTGGCCCTTGAGGGTTGTAAAAATGGTGTCTGGTCCTGAACCCGAAAAGTTTGGGAACTGCTGTTAGAGGCTAAGGACTGTTAGACTACTTGAGTAATTGACTGGTCTGGCTAGCTGAAGATCTACATTATGTTACAAATATGCTTGTTGAAGCTCAAGTTTGTGTGGGCAAGTGGGTATTGTGAGTAGTGTATAAATTGTAGTTTTGTAGGTAGTCCTAGAGAGAGAGTTCATGAACCTTTCTCCATCACTTTTCTTTTGTGCCGTTTCTACAGCTTTGTCCCAGAAAAATGCGGATGTGTTGTAAAAATGTAGATTTTTTTTTTAAGTGTTACAATGTTTTACTCACTCTGAGTGATAATTGATCTGTGTTTCCAACAGTCATAAAAGGCTCCTCCACACATGCCAACACTAGAGTTGGAAACAGGTGCTTACTTAAAGATTCACTGAGTATCACTGATTAAATTTAAATGGTGAAAGATGACAACTTTTGTGAGAACTGGAGTAATGCTGATATCACATCGCTATCTTGCATCCTTCAGATAAATCTAGTTAGAATACATATGGTCAAAAGAAGGATGTTTGTGAAAGCAAGGAGCTCAGAAGCTGCTCAGTAGAAATGAGTAGGGATGTGATTTTTGTTAATGTCTGCCAAAAAATGAACACGAATGTCTGTGAAAAGTCACACAGGGGAGTCACCTGTTCCATAGATAATGGCTGTGCAGAATTGATATTAACAACTGCTTTTGACAGGATGGTGAAAGGAAGTTTGGAGTAAGTATGGTTTGAATTTATGGCACATACTAACTTCTGTAAGAGAGCTCCTGAGTAACTAGCTTTTCCAGTTCTTGCTCAGGCAAAATTCTCACGAAGTTTTGTTACGTTTTTTCTTGAGTAAGCCCTGCAAGTTTGGAAGTGTCATATGTAATGGAGATGTCATTCTCAATAGACCTAAATATGAATTACAACTTAATCCACAGCTGGTCAATGAATTCTCATGTTTCTGCTTCTTCAGAAAGTTCTCTTGTAGTAGGGAGATTTACAGTGCAGGAACCAGACCCCACATGGGTAGAACATGGAAATCCACACCTGCCAGACTGGAATCAGAGAGGTGGGGCTGGAGTGGGAAGTATAAAGGGTGGGCCGTCCAGCTCAGTTAGAGAGAAGTGGCTGAAGGGGAAGAATGCCCCCACCCCCCACCCCGTGCTGTGACATGGGCCTGACTGCTGCCCTGTGGAGAAGCTGCCAAGGTTGCTTAGCAGCTGGAGCTCCAAAGATCTGCTGGAGCTACCTGGGCCCTGCAAGCTAGAGAGGCTAGAGCAGAGCTGTTCTGGGATTGGCTGGAGTGCTTCCTTTGTTCCCCTGTGCTACGAGTGGGACCACGTGAGTAAGTGAGTCAGAAAAGTGCCCTGCTGTGCCTACAGCATGTCTTTGGAGTTTGCTGCTGCAGACAGCTCGTAGGCGCAGCCCAGGCAGCTGCTCAGCGAGATGGATCAGTGCCCTTGGCAGGCCTTATCCAGCCCATGGGCTGTGAGTTTGACACCCCTGAGCTAGAGACAGCTTATTTTGCCTGCCCTCCCCTGACTGAGGGTCAGGGCCACACACTGCTTACTTGCCCCACCTGACAGTTGGGATCCAGGGCTTTGTGATTGCCTGGGTAGTTTGAGAAGGTCCATGAACTTAGCAATGTCTCCCTCTAGCCGAAGCCTCCCCGTAGGACTTAGTGGCCAGGAGGTGTGGCTTCCCTCAGAGACTGACAGAGGGCGAGTTACCACCTTCACCCCTCTTTGTGATGACCTACACTTATTATTTAGTGCTTCGGATTATCTGACTGCACCTTCTGTATAGCATGGTTAACAAAAAGTCTCTAAGCCTTTGCAGGAGGAAGCCGCCTAATTTTAGGTTCTCCTGTTGGATAACTTGATGATCGCCCTGTTCTGCTCATCTCTCTGAAGCTTCTGGCATTGGATGTTGTCAGACAACAGGATATTGGGCTAGATGGACTGTTGGTTTGATCCAGCATGGCCATTCTGAGGTTCTTATTTTAGCCTCTTTAGGAATTTCACCAAGAATTTGCCCCTAGAATTTCACGAAGACGTTGCTGTTGCAGGGGTTTTTCTCTTTGCTTTGATGCTGGGTTGTAGGAAAAGTACTTTGCCTTCCTTTGTTGTTGTTTGGTGTTCTGATATGGAAAAGTGAGACGAAGAGGACTGATGAAAATGCACTGCTTGATCTAGAATGGTGTCTTGCCTGATAGAAGAGGATTAAAACCTTAAAGGCCCAAGTGTTTGGGGGCCGGGTGGGGAGTGGGAGGAGGCAGTTTGAATTGGGAAAATTTTCACTTTATATATGAGCAGGTTTTAAGAAAAAATGGTTTCATAAGTTTTCTGTGTCCCTCCCAGGCTTACAAATCTAACATACTGCAGTAGAACCTCAGGGTTAAAACTACCAGAGTTATGAACTATTTCCGGTCAATCACACGTTTCATTTTGAGCTGGAAGTACACAATCAGGCAGCAGCAGAGACCAAAAAGAAAAAGGCACTGTTCTACTGCACTTGCTTATGAACTTTGTATGTAGTTTTGACACCAGCGCCTTAGGGTTAAGTAGGGATCTTGGGTTTGTTTCTTATTACAGCAGGTTACTTGACCTCACTTCTCTCTGTATGCTGTTCTGCACTGTTTGAATCTAAACAACTATTTTGATTGGCTGCAACAGTCTGACCTAATCCAATGACTTTCATTTCCCTGAATTTATTTTTCTCCCATTCTGTAAGTTCCCCGTCTTCAAGCATCTGACAAAGTGGTTTTTTTCCCCCATGAAAGCTCATGTGATATATAAATTTGTTAGTCTTTAAAAGTGCCACAGGGCAAACTCCTTGTTTGTTCAGCCAGTGGAGCATGGCTCGTGATAAAATCCAAAGGGATTAGCAACAATGACATAGATACATCTGAGTTCACTATAAATAGTTAATCTGTGCCTTGTGAAGTTGGTGACCTGTCACTGATGTTGGAAGGGACCAGCAATTTACTTTGAAACAGCTCTGCTCAGCCTCTCCAAACTACTGTACGGCTTTCAGGGGGTCTGAATTGTCTTGTATACCCCAATTTTCATTACACAATCAGATGTAAAAATACAGATGATGCACAGCATGTTATTACTAAAATATTTCTTGCTTTATTTTTCCATATAATGAAATAAATAAATTGGAATATAAATATTGTACTTGCATTTAAGTGTATAATATATAAAGCAGTATAAACAAGAAAATTTAGTTTTCATTGACTTCATAATGCTTTTTAAGTACCCTGTTGCAAAACTGCATAAAGATCTAGATGAGTTGATGTATCTCCTGGAACAGGGGTTCTCAACCTTTTATATGTTGTGACGTGGCTGGCGCCATGGCCATCCATTTGCGACATAGCGAACCCCCTCTTCTGAAAGAAACTGCCACCTGCTAAGTTAGTGGTGTCACTGAAAATACAGAATGATCCCTGAGGAATGCTTGGTGGGTGGCACTTCACTAGGAGGCACCCCTAGCTACTGAAGAAAAGCCACCACCAACAGCATTGTTGGTGGCGATCCTGAGAACAAATGCCCTATCTCCAAAAAAAAAAAAAAAAAAAAAAAAAAAATTTTTTTTTTTTTTTTTTTGCAGAATGTGCTCTTGGTGCCTTGTGCTGTGACTCGACTCCATGCTGCCAGAAGAACTTGCCAGGAGGGTGTTGGTTCTTCTGGCAGCAGAGGTGGTTCTTTCGGTGGAAAAGTAATGGCAACACACTCAGCCTCTGTGCCATGATGCAACGTGGTGGTTGAGAACAGGACCGTCCTGAGGGGCACAGGGCCTGAGGCAGTGGGCTTGAGGGCCCCCCCCCCAACACTCCCCCATGCTGGGGAGAGGGGGGCAGGCTGATTCAAAGACTGGCCCTGCACTCCCGCCCCTCCACTGAGCCAGGGGTGGAACAGGCCAGTCGGGAGCTTGGCCCCGCTGACCCAGGGGAGGGGCAGGAGAGCGGAGCCTGGTTTCTGGGCTGTCCTGCTCTGCCCCTGGGCCAGCTGTTCCCTGCCTTGTGGGTGGGGCAAGCCTGCCCTGAGTGGAGGCTGTTTACGTGTGCCTAGTTCTCGCTCCTTCCTGCTGCCTTTGGCTCCACACTGAAGGCAGTGGGGCAGAGGTGGGGGGGCAATGATGTGGGCCTGGCGCTGCCTTGCTCAGAACAGGACACTGTGGGGCTTAGGGAATTGCAGGGCTGGGGTGATTGCCCCCCCTACCCCAGGGGACAGCCCTGGTTGAGAACCACTGTCCTGGAAGACCTCAGCGTACCTCTGGTTGAGAATCACTGCTATAATGTGATTTAAACTGGGTGTTACTGAGAAATGTGGTGTCCCTTTATAACTATAAAAAGGAGAGGCTTTTAATAGCTTGAATTATGAAAGTGGAGGTAAATATCTGACCTAATTAAATTATCCTTTTGCTATGGCTGTTTGTAAAGAAAGGGTGTGTAAATGGAGGAGGTGAGTGAGAGAACCCCCAGCAGCAATGAAGGCAAGAATAGCTAACTTTGAAATAGCAGGCATACTATATACATTTCCAGAGGGGTAGCCTTGTTAATCTGAGTACAGCAAAAACAACAGGAGTCCTGTGGCACCCTGTAGACCAACAGACTGCTTCGGCATAAGCTTTCATGGGCCCCAACCCACTTCGTCAGATGGATTGGGCTAGAGCCCACAAAAGCTTATGCCCGAAGCAATCTGTTAGTCTATAACACGTGTGGCCAGACTTATGGAACTCAGGAGCCACACAAGTTGATTATTAAACCTTCAAGAGCTGCACTGAGGCCTATAGCCATATACTTTTACCTACTCCAAAATTAGTAGGTTTAAAATTCATTGCACACTTTAATTTTATCATAAAAAGAGGACAAATATTGATTCTACTAATGTCAGATTCTAATAATTAAGGTTACCATGCAAATTAGGCTATACAGTAAAAACTTAACTACTGCTCAGTGTAGAAGACTGCAGGCTAGTGGTGAGTTTTTTAAAATCCTGAACATACCGCGCTTCTCCCTGCCATCCCCGATCGTGCCGTGGTTCTCCCCATGGTCCCGACTCCCTCCTGAACTCCTAGGCTGGGACTGCTTTCCTAAACTGATTTGCTGACTTTCTTCCAGGAGCTACACTTTTTCATTCAAGAGCTGCATGTGGCTCCCAAGCCACACTTTGGCCACACCTGGTCTATAAGGTGCCACAGGACTCCCATTGTTCTTATTATGTGCATTGTAAATGAAGCAGTGTAACCAACTCACCATGCAGGCCTGTGTGGAGAGGCTTGTCCTACCCCTTCACTGCCATCAAGAGAGTCTCTGCCTGCCCTGAGCTCAGGGAGAGCAGTTCTAACAGGCTGTGCAAGAAAAGGGAAGCAGCTTGTACAGTACTCCATCTGACCTGCATTGTGACCAGCCTGATCCACAATGATCAGTCAACAGCCTTACTAGATTTGAGTAGAGCCTTCGTCTTTTGCTTAAAATATGAAACAGACTCCAGTTGTTGTCTGAGTGGATGCATCATTGTGGTTTTAAGTGAAAAAGTTAATGATGGGTGTCTGAAGATAACTAGGAATTGTTATTATCTGTTTCATGAGGAACTTAAATCTTCCAGAGGAATTATGTGTTCAAGGTACTATGGAGCCCAAAGAGTCAGTCATATGTTAATTAAAACAAAACAAAACAAAACAAACCCCCGAAAAAACAAAACAAAACAAAAAAAAAAACCACCCAGCAAACCCAGTTCTTTTAAAACAGGACCCAGCAACAAGTTAAGTTGGCAGCAAGGGGGATCTTGAGTAGTAGTGGAGTTTTCAAACTAAACAGGAAGTCAGCATCAGTATTGTGAGCAAGAGTGCTAGTAATTTGTTTGGTTACTGACAGCATGGGTAATTCTGTACAGAGAACAAAGTAGCAAAAGCCTCTGCCCCTATAGAGATTAAGATCATTAATTAGAGATGGGATGTGCTGGGAAATCCAGAGGTGGGGTAGCTAGGAGAGTTGTTGGTACTGTGTTTATAGTTACAGTTCTCTCGTAGTAGGCACTGTGGAAAAGATTGCTATTTCAGAGGGGTTTGAGTGAGTTCCTTCTAGTAGGAGCAAATTCTAAATAGTATTTAAATAACTATACCAACACAAGCACCATCACCAACAAAACATTTTGTAAAGTAGCACTTACTGGATGCTTAGCTTAAATAATAAGGTAACTGTGTACGTGGATCTGCTTCAGTGGTGCAGAGAGCAGAATATGGTCTGGCCTGCACTGAGGAATTAAATTAGGAAGTTTAAAGCCTAGCACAAACATACAGTAGAAAGGGGAATGTGTGACCTGTGTGCTGGTAAGGCACCATTTTTGTATAGAATTCTCTAGATCAGTGGTTTTCAAACTTTTTTCTTGGGGTCCAGTTGAAAAAATAATTTATGCCCAGGACCCAGCAGTTGCATCTTTGAGCAATGTATTCCAGTCTCCTGGCAGCAGCACTGGTGGCATCAGGGGGTGCTCTGACCCAGTACCTGAGGGTCTGGGACCCAATAACTGGATCCCAACCTATAGTTTGAAAACCACTGTTCTAGATTGACTTGGATGTTTCAAAGGAATTGGCTTTTAAAATAAACATATTACAGAGAGGATGATGGATTTTGTACTTTTATCTGGAGATCATGGGTTGAAAATAGATAAATGCTTGCTTTTCTTAAGGAACTGTTGATCGATGCTTATCCTCAGAGACTGAAATCTTTGAAAACATGACTGTGGCTGCTTTTCCAATTACAACAGGTGATTTGACCTCGCCTTCCTATATGTGCAGTTTCCCAGTGTTTGAATCTTAACAACTGCTTTGATTTGCTGTCACAGTGTGACCTGATCCCATTACTTACACTTCCATGCATTTATTTTGATCCCATTCTGTAAGTTCCCCCATCTTCAAAGTGTCTCACGAAGTGGGATTTTCTCCGACGAAAGCTCATGTGATAAATATATTAGTTAGTCTTTAAGTGCCATGGGGCTCCTCGCTTGTTTTACTCAGTTAGACTAACATAGTTACCCCCTTTGAATCTTTTGTTTTGTAAACAAACTCTTCTTCTGTATTTTTTCCCCATTGTTGTTTGGGTTTTTTGGGATACCTTCTAGAAAAATGGATCATTTGAAGCATTCATCTGTTATTGTTCTCCCAAATACTGTTCATGTTACGTGCTATAGATACTTTTCAGTGCAGTTTGAACGTAAAAAATCTGTTTGTTTGTATTTTTCTGTCTTGTAGACAGAAAACATTTCATTTTGCTACATACATTTTGGTACGGTACCCATTTTTATTTGGTAATGACATTTGAGTCTTAGTCTGAGAGTCAGATTCAAGAATGATAAAAATGACAGCAGTAATGGGTATTATTTGCATAGCAAACGGGCTGAAAAGATGGGTTTGTAGAAGAAAAGCCAGTCTAGTGATCACCCAGCCTGGCACTCCTTACATGTTTTATCTTCTCTTGTTTTTTGTTTTAAAACTTTTTGACCTTCTATATGTAAGTTACAGTGGCAGTTTGATAACATGTTTGTCTCAATTTACTTCAGTTCTAATTTTGGTCCTGAGATTCAGTGCCTTCCCTCTCTTAACAAGGGCCAGCCATATTGTGTCTGAGGTTTCAGCTTTACATTCGAATGTCATCATTCTGGACCTCCAAAGATTTTACCAAGTTCTGCCTGAAAAAGAGAGGAGGTGGAGGCCATGTTTTTTCATTGTGTTTTTTAAACAAAAAAAAATTGCAAATATTTTTGGAGGGAGAAAAACCGTTTTAAGGTTGTCCTTCTGAGTGAAAAATGAGTAAATAAATCTTTAAAGATATGAGTCAGGAAATATCTGCAATATAACAGAAAACTTGTATTTTTGTTGAGTGTTGACTTTAATTTCAGTTTTTGGATTTCAGGTCTGGGATACCAGGATGGGGTCAGTCCTTTTCGACTGTTCTAGGAATAGCCAAGACTATACAGTATGGCAGAGATAGTCAAAGTAAAGGAGCTAGTTGATGACATACGTTGATTTATAAAAAAAACAACAACAAAAAAAAAACAACCAGTTAATCAGGTTTGCAAAAGATGAGTGCTCTTTGGTATCCCAGGAGATCTTTCTGCCTGCTGAATGAGTCACCTGTGTGGACTGTAGCATGTGGTGAGTGAATCATCGGGTGTTGAACAAATTAACCTTTCAGTAGGACATATGCTTGATGATAATACTTTCGTTTGTCATCTTGTGTCTACCCAAAGAAGGAATGTCATATGGACAGACTTATTCTCCTCTCATGGGAGTACTGTTTAGTGTAATTTCTTCATTCAGTCCTTCTAGTGGATTTCAAAGCCTGACACCCCAATAACTATTCTTCTTTTGAAATTTAAAGGCTTTTCTTCTTGGTAGAAATAAACTTCTGATCCCATCAACCTATATGGAATAGGCTAGGCCCTATGATAAGGGACTGTGAGCAGTATCCCTTTATACAAAAGATGTGTATATCCTGATGTAGGCAGTTCTGTAGCTACAGTTCTTTGCATCTGTAACTCATGGCCTGATTATTCTTTCATTCTTTAGTTCCATTTGTAAATGGAATATATGCATTCTGATACATTAATGTCTAAATGAATAGATTGAAATCATTGGTATATAATTGCTAGAAAACACAGAAGAAACCCAATATTAAAGGAAGGGTTTGCAGGCCTAAAGAGATGTTAGGACCATGCTAAGAGATCTTTGGCTGTGGGGTTGCACCATCTGGTTGGCCGTATTACTCCTTAGGAGCCCTGCCCTCTACATGTAATATCATGGTGCCCTGGGGACCTGCGGTGCTGTGAATTGACCTCTTCTTTCCTCCTGCCTTCCAAAGACACTCTGCTGGTGTTAATGCCACTGGAATTTTCTTCGGAAATTTGGGTGGTTGCTGCCACCTAAAGAGTATGTACCTGGCTCTACCACTTATTTAGCTGCCCGTTTCTCTCACACTCCTAAAATGATGTGGTGTTCACAAGGAGGAACATCTGTGAGGTTGTATTTAATGTTCATGTTATTGCAGTTGGCCAACAGCCAGCTGCCCAAGATGGAGTTTACTGAACCATGCATAAAATAACTTACTTAGGAGAACTAAATATGATTTTTTTTTTTAAATAATAGCTTGTCATTCAACAGTGCCTTCTACCCAAGGATTTGGAAGCATTTCACAGACACTAATAGTTTGATCCACACAATTCTGCTAGGAGATAAGGAAGGTTTGTTCTTCACAGTTTCAGATGGGCACTGAGGCAGATTAAGACCAGACTTCTGAAACTTTTGAGCTCCTGCTTGCATGCCAAAATAAGTGGCCATATTTTCAGAGGAGCTCAGCAGATATTAGCATAACTACTACAGAGTTAATTTATAATTTTGGCCATAATTCAGGTGCCTAAATGGGAAGGGAACTCTTCCCAAAATCTGGTGCCAGTTCTGGGTGTTGCGCTATCAGATCTGGGCCTTGAGTCCTTTCAAAAATCCTTTGCTAAGTGACTTAACCATAAGATCATGCACCAGATCTGTAGCACAGCCAAGAATAAAGACTTCTGGTCTTGAACTTTAACCATTAGTGCGTGTTTTCTTTAGCAAAACAATCCATCAAAAAACCCACAAAACCCCTTCATTCAATAGCAAAGGCCTGACAAGTGAAGCTGGTTTATTATGATTAAGAGTGTGGTGAGAATAATAGTGTTAAACTCTGACCAATTCACTAATTGTGATTTAAAAAGGTAAGGGTGGTGTGGGAAATAAGGTGAACATTTTGCTGTTTTTGTACAGAGAAACTGCTTATTGTCTTGAGTTTTGCCACATGTGCTACTTGCACATGGCGAAAGCACTTAAATGTTTAGCCCAAGCAAAAGCATTCAGGAATGGGTGGGGGAAAGGAAGAAGAGGAATAAAGAAATGAATATTTCAGAAGCTCAGCTTCATCACGTCGTCTGTCTGTCAGTTGCCTTTCAAAATGTCTGCAGGGGATAGTGGAATTTTGCATAGCGCGTGGCTGGCAATCGAGCAGATGCACATGAAATCATATTTATGATGTGCGTGTGCACGCGCTACTTCTTTTTCTAGCTGAGTGAAGCCTACTCTGTGATTGTTCTTGACTTTTTGTAGTTAAAGCTGTCCAATTTTGTACTTTGGCCTCATCTAGTTTTATTTTATTTTATATTTTTCAGTTTCAGTTCATGTGGATTTGCACCACTCAAACTCTTGTTGAGTTTCACATTTGACTAAATCTGAAAGCTCCAAGGCGAAAACACATAGCTGCAATTACTGGTTTGGGGTTGGAAACAATCATAAATTCCATCCTGGAACTTGTGGTGAGGCTGGTGGTTTCACTGGAAACTCACACCAGATTTGCTTGAAGAGCTGATGACCCTTTTGTTGACCTTGAGTTAAATTTTAAATTCATAATAAACCCTGAGTACAGGAAAAGTGTCCTGCATTTCAATATAATTATTAAAAGGGTGTTTTTAATTCTTCCAGAAAAAAATGAATTATGATAACAGATACAGACCCCAGTTTTTGTTTAGGCAAAATACCGAGTGAAGTCAATGAAAACTTAGAGCAAGGACTACAAGATTGGACACACAGCTGAGTAGTCTTTGTTTTAAATTTCAGACATTGAAGCTCATCTGAAAGGTGCTGAGGTGATCATTGATGTTAGCAGGCGTAGCAGTTGTTCTGTTGCTTTTAGGGTCAGACTTAATACGTGCAAGAAAAGCTGTTCTCAACATTGCAGTATCATCATGTATATGGATTGCACAGAGTGAAGGGGGAACACAAGAGGTATGATTTAAAAGCACAGCAAAAAAAATCTACCTGCATGTTTCACTCACCCCCCCCCCAGGTTCACATCATGATTTCATGGTAAGAATGACCAAGAATTAGGGTTAGCAAGAAAACCCTAGCAAATTTGACATTTTTACAGTAATTCATTGAAAAAATACCTTCTGAATTTTTTAGGAAATAAATGTGCAACATCTGCAGGGTGGGGTTGGCAACACATCTTGTGTTCACTGGGTAGAAAAAGTTCCTTTATTTTGCCCTTCATTGTTGAGCTGCAGTAATAGTTTTAAATTTCCACTTACAGTCGTGTCATTTTTGGTAGTCATTCATTATTTATGTACTCTTTCACACTGAGAAAATAAAGCATATTATTCTTCCTCAGCAAAGGAATCCTTCATCAGCAAGGAAAGTTGCAGTGTAGTGATCTCGCTTCTTATTAAATGTCACATGGGAGAAATCAGAGACTTTTGTTCTGCTAAATTGTTTAGGCTTTTATTCTGTAAATCCTCATGCAGTGCAGCAAGTCATAAGCAGTGGCTTTATGTGGGTGCAGGGTCTGTTTGCCAGGTGGTTATAAATCTCTGGCTTTCAGTGCCAGCTGTCAAACTGTCCTCACTGCAGTATGTGCACCTTCATCCTGGCTTGCATGCATGTGTTCACATGTTAGCCAAGCCTGCTTTTTAGGGAATGTCTGCATTGGAATTAAACATCTGTGGTTGGCCCAGGTCATGTGGCTCAGGCTGTGCAGCTAAAGTTGCAGCATAGACATTCGGAAGAGACTGGAGCCTGGGCTCTAGAATCCTTCCTCCCTGTAGGCTTCTCAGATCCTGGGCATCTAGACTGCAGTTTTATAGCCTCACAGCCCAAGTCAGCTGACCTGGGCCAGTCACGTGTGTCTTACTGTGGCTTAAGCAAACCCAGAGTCCACACTGCAGGGCTGCAAATGGGCTATAGCCAATATCCTTCTGTTCACACTGGCACTGAAGCTACATCTGTTTAGCATTAGGACTTCTGGGAGCATATCCAGGGTTCTGATTAATTGGAACAGCTCTAAAAATTGGGAGAACTTGTCAGTCCTTCCTGCACTCCTCTGGAGAAGTGGTTTTATCATGTCATATTTAGCTCAGATGTTTTCAGCTCTGCACGCTCCTCAGTTCTGTCTGGTCTAAGCAAGGGACAGCTATATATCTGCTGGATGAGCTGCTGTTGCTTGCAGGAGAATGGTTTATGCAGCAGAGAAGACCGTCAATGGGAGAATAGATGGCATTTCAGGAGCACTTGCTGAGACTTGGACTGTGGTAGGGACTCTGAGCTGAGCAGGGGACTCAAGGAGCAGGGGGTTTGTGGGGAATGGGTGTGTCTAAATTAAGTAGCTTTATGGAGTATTCCCTTATCAGTTACGAAGTGCATAGGTATGCCCTTTCTTCTTAATCTTCAGTCCTGTGACTAAGCAAGAGTAGATAAGCAGTCACAGCAGCACTTTCAAGAGTAAAAGTAATGTAGGGCTTGGATGTATACCCCCTGAAATCAATGTCAGAACCCTAACCCTAGCCATTAAGCCATGCCATCTCTTGAGGGCAGATTGCCTTGTACTTTAAGTCCAAGTGGTTGCACTTTTTATATGCAAGATACTTCCCTTGCAGAATCAACCCTGTAGTATGTTTATTGAAAAGAAAGTTGGTTTATTGATCAGAGTTATTAAATGATATGATAGTCCGTATATTTAAATAACCATTGCTTTGTATCAACCTCTGTCCTTTTTCCATCATCCCATTTCTAAAAGTAGTGTGATCTTTATAAGAATCCCACTGTTTAGTTTCTTTTACTTGCTTAATGTAAAATGTCTCAGTATATCCTGAAATTCAGTTACTAGCCTGAAGAGAAAAGTCAGATGTGTTAATTTGATGCGATCTAAGGTTAAACATCTAAGAACTGGAAACCAAAGTCAACGTGCAGACAAACCACAACGATTATTATTATAAGTCTAATATAATATATCATGTATTTTGTCTAGCGTATATTTACAATTAATGGTCACTCAATTTATGTGATGAGAGCATAATAAGTTATTAGTGTAACTCTAATTTATCTGCCTTATCATTTCTAGAAAGAAGACTGAATTATTTCATGTAATAAAAGCAGCTTTCTGTTCTCACACAGACACCATTTTTTGAAGCTATAGTTTTCCTTGACTTTAGTATCATGAGTAGCACATGCTGCCTAACAGGATGTTGTAAGTTGCTAAGTGCCTGTGAATCTAACAGACTTGAGTGGCTGCATATGAAAATATTTTCTAGATTCTATTTTTAATAGGGACCTGACTTTGCTAAACTCTGTCTGACTTCTGTGGAAGTCACTTACATGAAAAAACTAACTGACCTGATTTGGTACCAGGAATTAGGTTTCACAGTGGTAATTAAATTAATGCAAAATAACCCAGAATAACTGTACTAAATATTTTACAAGCTGTTGACTCTATCTTTTTTGTAAGTCCTGTTAAACTCTTGAAATCTTTACTTAGTTCTTACTCCAGTATTGTTTTGGTTTTTGTCCAAGAAAGGGCAGGGTAAATCATGAGTAAAGATGTTAACATTTGGCCCTATAGTATTTATTGCTACATTGCAAACTTCTCTGTCAAGTACCCAGTAGATGTAAGTTAAGAATTTGTTAAAAAGTGGGTTGGAGAGAAGATGTGAGTGAATTATATCAGAAGCTGAAACTAGTCATTGTAAGAATGTGAAGTTTGATCTTGCTATATCTGATGTGTGGCTGTGCACTGCTGTTTGTATGGGCTCAACTTTAGAAATAATGCATTACAAAAATGGGTTTGTCTGTTTACGGTGAGTACCCTGGAATACATCTGCTGACCCATTGTGGAACCACAGGCATACCTGACTCAGTTTTCCCTTAATGGGCTTTCAGTGTGCCTTGTACAAAGGAAACAGTGTCCTTTTGGGAGTCTGATTTATTAACCAAAAGCTGAACATGGTAGACAAGTAGGTCTTTACCCCAGAGCTACCCTGTAGTCCTTATTGAGACAAGTTTTTATTGATTTCAGGGGGTATTTTACCTAAAATTAATCTATGCAAAAATCTAGGTCAAGAAACGAGAGAACCAAATAATTCAGTCAGTGAAACATGCAGAATTGTACCTAATCTGTTTGAGGGGTTTCTGTAGTGCTCATTGCTATAGTATCTAAATGAGGCACAAGTAAATTAGATGTGCCCCAAGGGACAGTTAGACTATTTACTGTAGCTTTGGTTCCTTAACACGTAATACACACAAGCCCTCATCTGTAGAGATGCGCTCCCTTGAGTCTGTGATATCACTAAGGGTTTCTCTCATGAGTGCCTTTCACTCATTGTTTTTTTGAGAATGAAGAACTGTTAGTGGTTAAAACAGTCAGGTTGCCAGTCTTAATACAAGATACTATATTGTTACTTCAAAAAACTCATTTCTTAAACCTGCATTTGTATTGTGCTTTTAAAAGGCTTTAAATTTGTGTGTGCGCTTCTGGATCTGAATTTTTGTCAAGCATAAAATTCAGAGCATCTTTTGTTTCTGTCTAAAGCAAGAAAATATCAAGTGTTCATAGAGGAGCAATGTTGAGATTTGCAAATCCCAAATAGAATTTGAGGGGATAGCCATGCTAGTCTGTTTCAACAAAATGAACCAGCAGTCCTGTGGCACTTCTAAAGACTAACAAATTTATTCATTGGGTGAGCTTTTGTGGGCACAAATCCATTTCATCAGATGAATGAAATGAAAAATATAGCATATGGTCCCTAACTGTAAAAACACAGAGAAGTGTAGGTCACAAGATCAATGCAGACAAATCTAGAGGGATAGAATGCTAGCCTATCTCTTTAGACTACATAAGATGTTTGGATTTAATTGTGGAGTAGGAAGGCAGGAGTGAAGATGGGTGGTTTAAGGACAATTACTTTTTGTAGTGACCCCGCCATTCTAGAGTTTTATTTAAACCTGTGTGAAAGTATCTAGTGTTCATATGAATTCTAGTTCTGCCATTTCGTGTTCCAGTCTAAAACAAGAAGTCCTATGACACTTAAGGACTAACAAATATTTTTGTTGCATGAGCTTTCATGGGAGAAAAATCCCACTTCTTTGGATGCTTTGTTTTTGAGGCTGCCCCTCTCTCCCCCGACTCATATAACTGGCATGTTTTGTTTTTTTTTTTATAACAGAACATCCAGGTAGATTGAAATGTTCTCCTACTGGTTGTTGAATGATACCACTCTTTATGCCTGACTTCTGTCCTTTTATTCTTTTGTGCCGAGACAATCCGGTTTGGTCAGTGTATAAAGCAGTAAGGCATTGTTGGCATTCAGTGATATATATCACATTGGTACATGTGCAGGTGAATGAGCCCTTGATGTAGTGACTGTCCTGATTAGGTCCCGTGGTGGTATCACTTCTGTAAATGTGTGGGCAGAGTTGGCAGTGCGGCCTGCCACAGTACCTGGTTCAGTGTTCCTGTTGTATGGTGTGTAGATCTTGGTGAGTATTTGCTGAAGGTTTTGGGGGCTGTCTGTAAGTGAGAAGTGGCCTATCTCCCAGGGCTTGAGGGAGTTGAGGGGTCATCTTGTAGGATAGGTTAAAGAGGTTTGACTTGGGGTATGTAGGTGGTGACCAGTGGCGTCCTTTTGTTTTCCTTGTTGGGCTTACCTGTAGTAGTTGATTTTAGGCTATGTCAGGTTTTTGGGTTTTTTTTTTTTTTCTTTTTAAACTTTTTTTCCTATGGTGGGTATTGTGATATTGACCTTGTGACTTGCCCTTCTCTGTGTCTTTATATTTATAGCCGACATGCTGTTGTATGTTCCTTTTCACTCAGGATCGTGCTCATGTGACAAATAAATTCATTAGTCTTTAAAAGTGCCATAGAACTCCTTGTTTGTTACACAGAATCCTGTGCACTTAAGGAAAGCATTTTTTCTTCATTTTGTGGGACATTCAGTGCTGTATAACTAACTAGGTTAATGACATGTTAAAATCCCAACTATCCTAAAGCATCAGGATTGTCATGATCTTAACTAATGTGTCATGACTGTGCTCTTCTTGACCTGCTGCTCACAAACCGAGAAAGGAGAAAAGCCAAATATGGACCCTGAACTTCAGAAAAGCAGACTTTGATTTCTTCTGGGAAATGATGGACAGGATCCCATGGGAGGTAAATATGACAGGAAAAGGAGTTCAGGAGAGCTGGCTGTATTTTAAAGAACCTTATTGAGAGTACAGGAACCAACCATGTTGATGTGCATAAAGAATAGGAAGTGTGGCCAGTGACCAGCTTGGTTTAACTGAGAAATTTTAGATGAGCTTAAACAGAAAAAGGAAGCTTTGAAGGAGCAGAAAAATGATGGAGTGAAGCACTTGCAGAAGAGGAACATGATCAGGAACAGTCAGCATGGATTCACAAAGGGCAAGATATGCCAGACCGATATGTTTACTTTGTATGATGACAGGCTTTGTGGATGTGGGGAAAGCAGTGAACATGATATATAGAGTTCTGTACAGATACAGGTATGTGGATCTGCATCTGATCCACGTCCGCAGGAGTAAACTTTCACCCAGCCACAGTTTGCTCTTCTTTTAGATTTACTTGCATCTGCTTATCAGCTGTTTTGAACCCTTTTGAGTCCTTGCCACTCCAAACAGCTGGTGAGCTCCACCTAAAAGCTGACTAGCTTTTGAGCCCCACCCTTGCTTTTAACAGCTGATGAGCTCTACCAGCTGGCCTTCCCATCTGACAGCAGATCAGCTGCCGAGTCCTACTCAAAGCCTGACACCTTTGACCGTCCAGCCTGGATCTGCAAGAAGTGATCTGCAGATATCCATGGGTCTGCAAGGCACTAGTGATATACTCTGCCTTTAGTAAAGCTTTTGTTGCAGTGTCCCAGAGTATTGTTGCCAGCAAGTTAAAGAACTATGGGTTAGATGAACAGACAGTAAAGTCAATAGGAGCTGGCTAGATTGTTGGGCTCCACACAAGTAGTGATCAATGAACAGCTTAATGTCTAGTTAGCAGCTGGTATTAAGTGTTGTGGTCCAGGTTCAGTCCTGGGGTTGGTATTGTTCATCTTTGTTGCTGATCTGAACGATGAAGTAGATTGCACCCACCACAGATTTGCAGATGACAATAAGCTTTTGTGGGACTGGTAGATACACTGTGGGGTAGAGGTAGCAGTTGCGTACTGACCCAGGGGGCAAGTGAGGGCTAGGTACCAGGCTGCAGAGGGGTGTCCAGCTGACCCATCACCAGGGCTGAATTGGAGTGGTCACAGTCCAGGCTGCCTGCTTTCAGTGCTGCCACCACCACCACTCCTGCCCTCCCACCACATGAGCCAGAGGTAGCAGGGCAGCCAGGCTGCAGCCCCAGTGTGTGTGTGTGTGTGTGAGAGGTGAGCAAGAGATGGTGCCTACCTCCCTCCTCTGCTGATGCAGAAGCAGCATTCCTGGCTGCCCTGCCTGTGGCCTGCCTCCTGCCCCAGGGACTGGAGTGTGGCAGGTGGGGTGGCTGCTGTTTTGGGGGGCAGGGCCCTGGAGCAGGCCCATTCAGTGGAGTTCAGGCAGCCTTGCTCCCAGCACTGAACAGAAGCCACCTCAGCCCTAGGCCATGGAGAGGGGTGAAGTGGTAGGTGACTGGCTGGGGACAGGCTGCAGGTGGGGGGTCCAGGAATGCTGATCCACATCAGCAGTGGAGGGTGACGCAGCCCCTTTCCTCCCCCCCAGCATTGGGGGTCATGGCATGACTGCCTTGCTGCCTCTGGCTTGTGCAGTGGGAGGGTGGATGTGGTACTGGCACCAGTGTTGGCAGTGCCCCAAAAGAAGACAGCCTGCCCCAGGACCTCTCCTGTCCAGCCCTAGTGTAGGGCTGGCCAGGCACCCCCCTGCAGCCCAGCAGAGAGGCTGTCTGGTACCTGGGGACTCTTATATTTGCCTCTCCTCAATGCCTCATTCCCTCCCCTGCTGTCTGCACCCCCCCACACACACAGCAGGAGGGGTCTCAGCCACTGGGAACCTTTTTGCCTTGTGTGGGGATGGGCTGCACGGGGGGGGGGGGGGATGTGTCTTGGCCCCTGGGCACCACATAGCTGTGGTATGCCACTGGGATAACATGCAGAGTGACCGAGACAAATCGTAGGATAGGATCAAAAGAAATCTGAAGTTCAACAAGTACAGTGTAGAGTCCTGCATATAAGATGGAAGAATCCCATATACTGCTGCATACTGGAGACTGGCCATGCAGTAGTTCTGCAGAAAAAGGTTATAGTATACAAGAAGCTAGCTACGAGTCAACAGTATGCGTTTGTTGTCAAGGAGGTTAATGGTATGCTAGGCTGCATTAGTAGAAGCATTGCTAATAGACTGAGGGATCTGTTTGGTGCTGGTGAGGCCACATATGGAATATTGAGTCCAGTTTTTCATCCCACATCAATGGTGGTGCTGGCGCTGAGCAGCCAGGGCCCATACTCTGGGTCCCAGTGTCAGTGTCTCCGGTCTGGCAGGGATCTGAGGCTTGGCCACCACCAGTGGCCCAGCGCACCCCTGCTGGGGCCGTGGATCTGGGGCTGGCCCACCTGCAGAGGCTTGAGTTGGCCCCTGGCATGGCTGGTGATCTGGGGCCTGTCCAGCCACTGATGGCAGGACCATCCTTGGGGTCAGGGGGGAGGAGGGTGAAGGGGCGATCACCCATGGCCTCGCGATTCTGTGGGCCCTGCACTATCCTGCCGGCAGCATAGGGCCTGCACCACTGTCTCCCCCCACCCCAGTCGTGCTGTCCTCTGTCCCCTCCCTGCTGCCTTCGGCATGGAGCAGAAGGCATCGGGGGGTATGGGCAGCAGCACTGTAACCATTCTCTCCATTTGGCCGCCCTGCCCTGCCCCTAGAGTGTTGGGTACAGGAATTGTGAAGAGAGGCTGAAGGAACTAGAATTTTTTAGTCTGCAGAAGAGAAGAGTGTAGAGGGACTTGATATCAGCCTTCAGCTACCTGAAGGGGGTACCAGGGAAGATGGAACTAGGCTGTTCTCAGTGGTGGTGGATGATGGAACAAGGACCAGCAGTCTCAAGTTACAGTGGGGGAAGTCTAGGTTGCATATCAGGAAACTTTCATTTGGGAGGCTGTTGGAGCACTGGAATGGGTAACCTAGGGAAGTGTGGAATCTCCATCCTTGGACGCTAAGGCCCATCTTAACAAAGCCCTGACTGGCATGATCTAGTTGGGGTTGGTGCTGCTTTGAGCAAGGGGTTGGACTAGATACCTTTTGAGGTTCCTCAAACAGTAAGTTTCTAGAATTATATGTGCATGTAAAGAAAGACTGCAAATTTTCCCTTTCCCTATGCTATCTCTGCTGACTTCTCCATAGTGTGAGCTACTGTGAGGAACAGAAAAGCCAAAAATCTTTTAACTCTGTAAAATACTTGGAGAGGAGAATTCTTATGGATTTTCATAGAATCATAAGGTTGGAAGGGATCCTCTGTCTGATCAAACACTTGTGTCACAGGCTGTGGATTCATCGGGTAGGGGTCTGGGTTGCCCAGTTAGGGAAATGGGATTTAAAGCACTATGGTCCTAATTTTGGAGGGCAAAATATATTGTTAAATGTCTCTTGGAGCTAGAAATTAAAATTATATACATATTTAGATTTGGGACTTTGGAGTCTTATTAAATTCAGTTTCTTCACAGATGAGTAGCCATGTTAGTCTGTGTACAGCGAAAACAAGAGTCCTGTGGCACCTTAAAGACTAACAGACTACTTTGGGCCTAAAGCTTTCATGGGCTTCAGCCCACTTTGTCAGATGCATCAGTGGGCTTTGGATGCATCTGATGAAGTGGGTTGGAGCCCATGAAAGCTTTAGGCCCAAAGTAGTCTTAGTTTTTAAGGTGCAACAGGACTCTTGTTTTTTAATTTATTCGGAGTGCAACAAATGAAAATTTTTGTTAGTTTTTGCCAAGGTTTAGATCACAGTTAGGGATCTGCTGGGATTGTCTCAATTCCAACCTTTGGCTGGGAATTCAGAACATTTGAGGCTAGGAAATGGAGAGCTCACATTGCAGAATCTCAGTCCCTGCATACCAGGGAATCCAATAACAGTGTAGTTCACTGTCCAGAAATGCTAAGGGAGGGATTTGAGTCAGGGGAGTACGGCTTGTTTGTAAGTTGAACACACCATCAAACCTGTGTATTTCTGTACAGGAGAGCTAAGTGTAATGGCACCAGTGGGCTTTGGATAGTAAGTTGCTGATGGGTGTCTTTCAGGTGAATACTCATAGGAGGATGGTTACTTTAACTGGACCCTTTGCCTCCTGTGTAAATTAAAATAAAGAAGTAAAAACAAAATAGGGAGTTTTTTTTTTTTATAAACAAAAAAGCTTTGTAATTGCTCATTTTGTTTCCTTAGGCAAAAGAAGTTACCCCATCTTCAAAGCATCTGATGAAGTGGGATTTTCTTCCATGAAAGCTCATGTGATTAAATAAATTTGGCAGTCTTCAAATGTCACGGGACTCCTTGCTCCT
Source organism: Podocnemis expansa (assembly GCA_007922195.1). Classification (NCBI taxonomy): domain Eukaryota; kingdom Metazoa; phylum Chordata; order Testudines; family Podocnemididae; genus Podocnemis; species Podocnemis expansa. Next base: position 1,693,715 of record ML682033.1, read on the forward strand.
TTTACAAATCTAAATGATTTTATTGGCAGTATTTTCTCCCATTTCTCTTCTCATCAATTTTGTCACCAGGCAGTGATGTCCCAGGATCCTCTTGTTCTTTCTCCTCCATTGCTTAATTTTTTCAGTGCCTTGACAAGCAATTTTAATAATATATGTTACAAAAAGTTTCCTGCTGATCAGTGTGATTTTTTTTTTTAAAGGAGGAACCTGAAGGTTTTTGTTGTTGAGTGAGTATATTTGTATAATTAGCTTTTGCTGCCGTTTTCTGTTGATATGAGAAGAATCTGGTTTTGGTCCATTTTCATGGCACAGATTACACTGGTTAGGGCTCCGTCTATTATAGATGCTTCTTTCTCCAGTTTCCTAAGCTGTTATAAACCTAATTGATTTTTCTCTGTGCTTTCGCAGAGAGTTTGGCTTGTGTTAGAATACATCAACTACTATATGATACTTCAAAAAAGAAAAGCTGGTATTAAGTAATTTTTTCACTGTTTGCCAGCTAGCTATTTAAAATTTGTGTTGCTGTCTTTGTTGCAGCCAACTGGTGCAACAATATTTATGGTTTCAAACTCGGAAAGAATGTTAGAAATCATGTTGTCCATTTTTGCATAAAAAAAACCAAGGAGTCATGTGGCACTTAAAGACTAACATATTTATGTTTTGCATCAGCTTTCGTGGGAGAAAATCCCAATTTGTCAGATGCAACTTGTGTAACGAAGTCGCTGGGGGCTACTGATGTTCAAGTTAGATACTTCAGAAAGTACAATCAAATTGGTGTGAGCAGTGTTTCTGCTGCACTGCTTTCTGCATTTCAGTCTCCTCTCTGCGTATCATTGTGTTACAGCTTAGAAACCCTGTTGCTACTCGAAGGTCTTTCAGGCATGCACAGGTTTAGAGGGGGTAGGTATGAGTCAGTTTTGAACAGGGTGAGACCATGCTTATGGAGTTAAAACTATGAATGCTATCAGATGCTGCCTCTGCATACTTGTGATTCTGCAGTTTGCTAAGCTCACGGCTAAAATGGAAGCTGAACATACTCAATTGCCTTACTTTGTCTTCTCTAGGTATTTATGAAGCATGCTCTCACTGTGATAGTTAAGTGCACTTTGCAGGATTGGGCTTGCAGCTGATAAGATTTTTCTACGGAAAGAAGAGTCTGGTTGGAGAAACCATGCATCCCTGTCTAAGTGTTCTTAATACAAATACAGGAGCTCTCTGTTATTCTGCATTTGCTTTTTAAGGGACTGGTATTCCACCCTTCTGTGACCTACCATGTAGATAAGTTGCACCTGCATGATTTATTTTCTGTTGGAGCAAACAGTCACTTTTATAGACTTAAAATTTTGTTGTGAATAGGTGGAAACACATGATATTGATTATGTTGTGCTCATTATTTTGAGAATAACCAAGAGCGTAGAACTTCTGTAATTCCTCTTATCTAAGGATCTCAAAGTGATTTGCAATATTTATTTGATGAAGCCTCACAGCACCCTTGGTAATAGCAAATGCTGTTGTACCCTGTGACCCGGGCCTCCTGGGATAAACCTCTGAATGTGCCAAAATCAGGGCAGGCTGCAAAACCAGGGGCCAAACCCCCAAACCACTGATAGTCATTCTTTTACCCAGTTTTGGATCTCTGCTCTGGTCCTCCCATAACAGGTGAGCAAACAGGCAATGGGTTTCTCCTCAGAATTCAGCTTCTGAAGGGTGGGTCCAGAAATGAGAAATTGCTGCCTCACCTCCCCCAAGTATTTCCTGTGAATCCCACTTAATTTTGTCTTACAGCACGTTGTTTCAAAGATTTCTTTGAAGCCAACAGTGCTTGTCTAGATTTAAGTTGTTCGCATCTCTTAGAGAAATTCATACCATTTTAGTCTGTCAATAGCATGAACACATTTGTACTTTTAGTACAGTGAATTCCTAAAATACTTAAATTTAGCTCAGTAATGCTTGTCCAGTAATTTCCAAGCTGTCTCACAGATCACCTGTACTGTGGATTAGGGATTAAATTTACTCTCTCATTGGATTTTTTTTTGAAATATCTTTTTCTGTGGCTGTAACTGCATCAGGGCCGGCTTGACCGAAAAGCTAATAAGGCAATGACTTGGGGTGCCACTGCCTTAGGGGTGGCCATGGAGCCACACAGGGGCAGGGTGGGCCAGCTCAGAAACTGGACCCATGCTCCTGCTTCTCCTGGAATCAGCCACTCCGCCCCCAGGGGCGGAGCAGGCCAGCCCATGGGGTAGGCTCCACTTTCTCACCTGGCCTCTGGGATGGCCCGCTCCATCTCCAGTGGCCGCCAGCTGTTTTCCACCCTGAGGGCAAGGCGAGCCAGCCGGAGCGGAGGCCGGATTCCGTGCCCCTACTCCCCCTTTCTCTGCATGGGGAGACAGGACACAAAAGCCAGCTCGGGGCACCATAGCCCCCGTAAACTGGCCCTGAGCTGCATATACTTGATTGTTTATTTAAACTCAGAATTGCTTAGAATGAAGACTTCCATTATCTCCATTCCTGCTATATAATTCACTGTTCTTTGTAAGGAATGGTTAAAGTGTGTTTTACTCTGGAGTTAGTGTGCCAGGCAGTTCATATGCAAATAAATTCGTCACCCATGGTGTGGAAGTTGAACTTTATCTAGACAGACTGTATTGCAAAATCTGCCACGGCTGCTCCCTCTGTTGAGCTGAACAGCAAAGTAAGCAGTGTCGGTTGGATATAGCCAGACGTGATTTTCTGGCAGAACCTATGAGTAATTTCAGTGGGCCTGTGGCACTTTTAAAGACTAACAGATTTATTTATTGCATGAGCTTTCATGGGCAAAAATCCCACTTTGTCTTCAAAGTGTCTGATGAAGCGGCATTTTCTCCCATGAGAGCTCATGTGACAAATAAATGTTAGTATTTAAAAGTGCCACAGGACTCTTTGTTTGTTTTGCTGATCTAGACTAACATGGCTATCTTCTTGGATTTCAGTGGGCCTGGATCACGTCCTGCTTCTAATTGGAGGCAAGCCATTCAGGAAGGCAACATGATAGGCTGAAAGCTGCTGATACTCCACTTGCTAGGTAGAAAGTTAAGCATAACTTTTTCTAGCTGGCAACTAGTGGTAGCAGACAGTATTCTGGCCTATCACATCACTTGCCTGAACTTTCTGCATGAGGCAAGCAACATGATAATGTTGCCGGGTGACACTCAGTCAATTGGATGGGCCTGTTCTCAAAGAAGATGGGCCTGGGCCTAGCCAGGCTCAGCCATAGTTATGCCACTGAGCAGGGTAGAGGGAAATGGGTGTGCGCTGGTGAAAGGATTTTGGCTGAAATGCGTTTTCTCTTCACTGGGTCTATAAACCGTTTTTACTGCATACACATCATTACAATAAAATCTCCACTTTGGAAATGTTTTTGTTACCTTTTCAGTGCTTAACGTGAAAGTCTCTGCTTGGGGAGAGAGAAGAATGCAGATTATTTGCTCTTGAAAAGAAGATGGAGTTTGGAAATGTTCTCTTATTTTTATTGCTACATAATCTTCATTCATGGGAGAGACACACATACATGCCCATGTGGTGCAGCTCTCCTGTAATTTCTCGTGCAGGGGTACCAACTCATTCCCTGTGTGGACCAGATCTGATTTATATGTATTTCAGGTGTGCCGTGCATACCATAAGCTGAAGTACAAAGGCACTTTTGTGGCATTGAGGAGCACTGTGCTAAACTGCACTCCGTGATCTCTCTCTCTCTCTCTCTGCGTCTCTGTTAGAGAGAGTGTCTGGTCTCTGAGTGTGGTCTCTCGTACTTAGTGCTCCATGATGTTGTGAGACTTGACACTCCCATGGCATTGTTGAGAGCTGGGTATGTGAGATTTCTCTTGCTCTCAAGGAAAGAGTGTATTTGTCTGGATGGAGGAGATTCACTCCGCATGTTTGACCTCCCTGTTCTAGTGCCATCAGAACATTAAGGGTAGAAATGTATGTCTGAAGGGCACTCCTAGTTCTTCTTTGTTGGCTCTGCATTGGACATCCATCAGGAGCAGTAGGAAACAAAGCAGCTTGTTTTGAAATACCGTCAGTTATTTTTGCGCAGTTTAGAAGTTGAGCTAAAGCATGGGAACGTAAGACTGAAGTGGTGGATACTTTGATTTACTTCCTTTTAATCCATAGGTTACTGGTTCACTTTCAGCCTGAGTTGGTAGCAACAGGAAATAGTTACCCTCTGATCCCAATTGGTTGTCCTAGATTTGGTCTTAGCTGAGTTCAAAGTGGAAATCCACCCTCATATTTAACATTAGTGGAACTCTTATCAGTGAGGTCAAGTGTTCAAAATGACTGGAGATGTGCACGGTACTGTCATACTTAGGGTGATCTTTCCAGCTAGGAGTGACTTTAAGGTTTGCAGGATATGTACAAAGTAAGATCCAGGGCTGTAACTATGGCAGGGTGAACAGGGCTTTGCCCTGGGCACCCTGGAGTGGCTTCATTGAGTCGCTATATCAAAGGGTGTGTTCCACGCCACTCACTCCAGGCATCGATCGTTGTAAGGGACACCGAAAAGGCTAGTTATGGTACTGGTAAATTGTGTGGGAGCTGCCTTCTACAAGAGCTGTGGGAGCATATGATGACTGGGAGGAGGGTAGGGTAGGGCAGTGGTTTTCAGCCCGTGTACTGTGGCACACTGGTGTGCCATGAGAACTGTACAAGTGTGCCGTGAAAGTGTTTACAACGGTAATGAAAATTAATGTAAAACAAACATTGTTTCATCTTAAACAGTATTCTAGCCAACCAAAATTACAACTCATAAAACTTGTGAAAACTAATCAGCAAATTAGAATTGAAAGACTGATGCCTCGCTTTTAAAGTCTGAATATTCTAGACTTGCATAGCCAAGGGGCGAAACTGAGGTAGTGTGTTTTTTTTTTCCTGGTGCATTTGAAACACTAATACATTTGATTCTTCTTTAGCTTGTTGCATATATTATGTTGCAAACCTCTCTATTAAGACTATAACCATAGTAAATGTAAGCAAAAGTGACGTTTTAAGAGCAGTCAATTCAGCTGAGAGCAGCAGTTGTGCTGTGGAGTTTGTCTCATTTTGAAGTGTGCTATTTTACTGAAAAGGTTGGGAGTCCCTGCGTCAGGGCACCGGTTGGCAATTTGAACGTTTCCTCATTTGGGATGGTGACCAGTGAGCTTGCCACTGAGAGAGAGCTGGATTCTGAGGTTATTTTTAGTGTGTGGCATGGAGAAGAAAACATGGTTCACAGCAAGCCATTGGGCGTGGGAAATGGTCATAGGTCCTTCTAACTGCATGGCTTTGTGTAGTCACCCACTGAGTGTATGCTTGGGGCTAGCCTTTGCTCCAGACAAGGGTTGTCAACTGATGGGGGCATTGTGTGCACAGAAAACTTACATCAGTGTTGTTTGTTTTGTAGTAATGGAGAAAAAGAGAACTTTGGTTTGTTCAGTTCATAGCCTTTCACTAGGAGTGTGTTCCTTTACAGTAAAAGATCCTGTCGATAGGCCATCTTACATTGTATAATTTCCTTACAAAGACATCAAAAAATCTGAACAAATGAATGTTGGCTGTGTATACTGCAAATTCGAGGCAGAATGTATTTTCATTTGAGGGTGACAGATATCATTCATTTTTATGGGGAAAGCACTCAGCTTTCTAACTGACTGTTCATCCAATACTGAGAGCATTGTGGGGAGTGCTGCTAAGGATCATGTAATGTGTGTAGTTTCTTTTCTTCCTACTGTAGTTCTCATTAGTCAATAGCACTGTCAGAAAGAGCCATCCTTTGTGTAAACGAGATTCTGCAAAAACTCCGTATTTATTTTTTTAACCTATGTTGTGTTTGGGTGAATTTACATGTTAGGTATGTTATCTAGAAAGGCATGTCTTAACTGAAATGTATGCAGTGCTGTAGCCATGTCGGTGGCCAGCTAGAAGAGGAAAAAGGTGGTGAGGTAATATCTTTTATTGGACCAGCTTTTGTTGGTGAAAGAGGAAAATCTTTTAAGCACACAAAGTTCTTCATGTCTGGGAAAGGTACTAGGAACACCACAACATATATTTAAATCTAACTTAGTTCTGAGAAATTTCTGAACCATTTTTGCTGAAATGTTAAATATTAGCCTTACCCAGACCCTAAACAATTATTTGTCCATTTTATAAGAAACTGAAAATACATGTTTTATAATGGAAAATATTAGACAACTTGAAATATGTACCACGTAGACAGTATGAGATGAAAAATAATAGAGTTTTCAGATGTTTTATTCTAGGATATTAATATATATTGTAATGAATAAATTTCACATCAGTGCTTCAGTGGAGTTGCACCAGGATAAATTTGGTCTAAAGTGATTAAAATCTGGAGACTATAAAATTACTTAATGTTTTATTCATATTAGAATCACACTACATCCAGCTACTGTCTCTGTGAGACTTGGGTAGTTGCCTTAAAAAATCCAGGCTTATTTTAATTTTCAGATTTAGCTCAGACTTTGTAGTAAGCCCTCCTGGCAGCTGGTGGAGACATAAAAACCCAAACTATCCTGTTTTTCACTATTCTAGTAGTAGTATTTCACTAGTTATCTAATACATAGCTTCTGTATGTTATTGATGTGTTATCTTACAAGTGACTTTAGAACAAATGAAAGGAAATAATTTTTTACAGTGAGCATAGTCAGTTGTATGTGAGTCCATTGTTAGCTGTATTCCAGCTGAAGTCTGGAATTTCCTGTTGTAGGAGGTCATAGAGTCAAATATTGTCACCATATTTTAAAGGGCATCGCTAACATGAAAAGCAAAGAAAAAAGGCACCTATCTCTAAACTACTTTTATTGAGTTAAAATTTGAAAGAAATTAGAAGAATTCCCCCTCACTTCCAAGTTTTACTTGGGCTATTTGACAGAACTTGGTGTATAGATAGTCAGTTCCTCTGTTTGTGTGGTTCTTTCACATGGTGGCAGCTGAGATTAAAAATAGAATAATATGACATAGGATGGCTGAGGATTTAGCAAAAGGTGCAGTACAAAAATGGGCGGGTGATTTATGGGAATGTGCAATGCATGATACTACTCAAACTCTACTAAATTAATTTGGTTTCAAATTGACAATATCATTTTGAGGGAATGTGACAGTTTTATGCCCAGTGACATTCATCCATTATTTTTAATGCCATGATAAAGGGTAACTGATCCTTCAGTTCATGGTCTGATTGATGCAGGACTGAGGATGACATTTTCCCCTTGCAGAGCATTGCACAGTTGCTGTATACGTATATTAATCCAGGGTTTGACGTGCCTCTGATGCATCAGTATTGGTCATGGCAAAGGCTGTATTCTAGAGTTGTTAGACCAGTGGTCAGTCTGGCGTGCCTGTCTTCTTGGTATGAAAGCGCCCTATGACTTTGTTACATGAACACATAGTCGGTGAAAAGTTCACCTTTAAAGGATATATTCCAAACATCTCATAATATTTTTGAAGAGTAAAAACCTTTCAGTAGGTGAATGTGGAACTAGTTTTATTCATGTCTTTTTCCATGCTGACCCTTTGCATTAAATAATCTCTCTGTCCAGGCTCAGTTCCCAGAATCACAACAAATTACTCCTAAATAAGTACTTGCTATGTAAACAATACTAGTAAGAACTGAGTTTATTATATTCTGTGATGGACAACAAAACCAGACATCACTCTAAATAATCTCCTTTTCTAGAGTCTAGGCTTCCTTGTGCGAGCTCTATGAATGTCTTCTCATTTTTAATCTCTTTGGGGGACAGACTATATTTTGGTTTTTTGGGTCATAAACAACAATAAATCATTGCTCATTGGTTTGTTACTTTTGTGTGAACATTGAAAAGTGATTACCGTATATCATCGCCTATAAGCCAAAAATTTTGTGCCTGAAAATTGGCTTGAAAATAGGTCCTCATCTTATACTCAAGAGAATACGGTAGACAGCCCCAGCCCAGAAGTTTCCCTGACCATGTGACAAGCTGGAGCCCCAGTGTTGCCAGGTGGCCGTCTTGGACTTTTGGCCAGGGCTGGGGCTGGAGTGAGGAAGAGACCCCAGTGTCTGGAGCGGCCACGTAAGGGGGACCGGGGGTGGGGGTCGGCCTGGACATTGAGGGGGGGATTCAGGGAGGCCAGGGAAGCAGTGGCTGGGACCGGGGGTTGGGAAGAGGGTCGGGGAGTTGGGGAAAGTGATGGGACGGCAGGGAGGGCTTTCGGGGGGGGGG